>NMRA01000010.1:1350701-1418114 GCA_002633005.1 Phoronis australis
TTTATAGCTGTGTTAATTTTATTACTGACGACAACAGGGAATGAGGAATGAGAATCTGCAAGCCAAGCACATTGGCGGATTTAGAGGGGGGGGGGGGCAAAGGAGGCCATGCCCCCAAACAATTCTCCCAGACTCCATTTGGCAGTACGGGGGTGCGAATGTCTGATGGACAAAATCCTTGCTAATACTCTGCCGTCCCCCCCTAACTGAAAATCCTGGATCCGCTCCTGAAGCAGGTGTTCCTTCACGGCTATATGTGCATTGGGTGGGCAGAGATATGGTTGCTGGCGTATAGTCTCAAATCGTACCTTGTAAGTGCTAGATATCTAGAGAACTATAGTAATTGCAAAATGCAGCTGTCTGTATCTGCGAGAGAGGAGAGTTCAGTTCGGAGCAATGCTAATAGAGAGTTACAAATAACCTTACTAGTTCTAGTTCGGTCTCTTTTGCTTGTTGAAACTCAGTATTCATACGGAAAAACAAGGTACCATTTAAAATGTGTTTCTGTGCAGGTATCGATCAAGATTTTAAGAAGTCTAGAGGCCCATCACATTTCCATTTTGGACTATTGAGACATGGAGATAAGTACGCAGAGAGAAGTGGTCAAAACTACGGCCGCTTGTTTGAGCTTGCTTTGCAGGAACTCGTCAAAAAGTGCGTAATAGGTTTATATTTTGTATTGAACTAATGGATAGAATTACCACGCTGTAGAAAAAGGATTAGACTAACAGTCTAAGTACAGAGGGCAACCAGCTAGAACTCTCCCACCCAAAGTTTCCCTGATTGACACCGTAAAAAATAGACATATAGAAAGAGATTGACTATTACGTGACTTACACATGTATGGCAGAGCGGACATTTTGTTATGTGCAACTAAGTGTTAGAGACCATGCAAGCTGGTTATCTAAAAGGCCCCAACCTTTAAGTAGCAATTTCTGATAGAACCTGTGGAATGAAAAAAATCTACATAACCTGTCACAGAATTTTCTGACATTTTACCGGTACATTCATATCTACCTTAAAGTACACCAACCACGGTAACACACTAATTGACCTCTCCGTCTATTTTAGTATACTCCTTAAAATTTTTACGTGACACATGTAAACATTTGAGCATAAAATAACCTATTTTGGTATCAGACCTTATCCATGTAGATTAAGGGAATGATATTCGATACTGTTGAAGGATGTATAACATGCATCCTCCTGTCCAAAAATATAATTTTCATTGAAGTGAAATTACCCCCACTTCATGTAGGCACTTGTTTTGTCGTACCACGTGGTTTTAGTACACAACTCAAAATAAGATATTGGTGAGGATATAGAAAGTTTTAGCAAAATGTCCCTTGAAATTTGTAGACGGTAAATAAAAGTTACAGATGAGGAAGTGCACACACTTTTTCTAGGGGTAGCCAAACCCTTAATAAAGTTTCAGGAAAGTCTACGGCAGTCGATGTAGAAACATCCGTTGGTGCTTTCAGAAATTGCTACTTCAACCGTTAGGTCGACTTTCATGAAATACAATAGGTACCACTCTGTCGAGTGATATCACGTTCAGGGTGTTTTGAAATTAAAATGAAAGTCCTTAATTCAAGCATCTTCTAATAATGTTCCAAGTACATGTATTTTTGTTTTACTTGTTCCTATTTGCCAGCATTTAGCATTCAATAGACTAAGAACTACTTACGCCCTGTGGTTTACGATTGTTTAGAAATGCCATGACTTAAGTACTGCTCGTGCATGCTTGCACAATTCATAGCTCCGAACTTACCGAGTTTTTTTTAATAAAAGTTCCACATCCTCAAAAATTCGAGCCTCCCACTTTTTAGGTTGGATGCGCGCATGTCGTGGATGTTGTTTGGGACCATGGTTTAATTTCTTAATTCAGAATCGAAATTAAACTAATCATATCGCTTTATTTGAGTGCAAATACGTCACAGGTGCCAACAAGCCGCTTTTCAATTTTGGGTTAGAGACAACACCTCGTGTCCTGTTTTTATATGTCCACACTTCATAACCCTGAAATCAAAGTTCCTAGAATCTCTACCGAATTAATTAACTTATCCTTCGATCAATTAAGTAAGACATGATCTACATGTACATGTTGCCTTAAGGTTGAGCTTTCGTGGGATAACAAGGATTTACACATTGGTTTAGGAGCGCAAGGGAATCGTAAATAAGTTGTTCGATACATGCATGGACTTCCCTCGGAGTAAATTTAACGGTTAATTGTGCTTCTCTGATTACAGGCGCAAATATGATCCACAAAGAGCTCGGCAATTTGTCTCTCAACTGCTGCAGAATCCAAATGTCATTCCTTACAATATCCAGCTTGCCTGTCTTAAATCCAATACGTCGGGTTACCCAAATTTTAGCCCTTACCGGACAGCCGATGGGTCATACAACAACCTCAAACGGCCAAAGGCTGGTAAGGCTGGTATGCCTTTCTCACGCTTCTTGGCTCCGCAGTACGGAGACGGTATGTAACGTTGTTTTAACACATTGTGAAAAATGCAAGTAGCATTCACTGAATTTACGATGACGAAATATTTCGTAACCTTGGTGCAGATGAATTTTGAAAAACTGAGCTAGAACCGTACCCGTAACGGCAAGTTGTTGGGTTCTGTACCATGGGCGTATGGCCTCACGTTACGATAATCAGCTGAGTAAAATCATAGACTATAGTACATGGACCGCCAACTCCGTATAGTTTCAATGGGCGAAATATGTGCTATTACAGAAACAATGACGTCATCATTCACTGGGGATACCTGGCCAAATTATCTGGTTTTATTTCTGGCAAGTACGCCGTCTGCTAATCATGGCGGGCTGTTGTGTCGTCACAATACGCTAACCTGAAACTGAAACAGACGATTTAGGAGAGTGATGTCTCCTTTAGGAAAATACGCAAGACATTGTCGGAGTTCGAATCTGTTGTCTATAATCTATGGTATAATACACATCGAAAGATGACTAACTTTACATTATTTCAAAATTGAGTGTGTGTTCGATTGGTAGTCACTACTTGGTTGTAGTAGAGTGGCAACGAGTAACCTAATTACAGAGTGTCGGTCTTCTACGTTTTTCACGCGTTACAATTTTTAGTCACCAGACTTGTATGCGATTGACTAGATCCTAAGAGTAGATAGCTTTTTACTTTGATTCAAATTACCCGTATGTCAAGACGGTCAATTCCTTTTACACGTAACCGTCATAACTTGGAATTCGGCTCTCGCTCAACCATTATGAAGCGGAATAAGGGTCACTTTTCGTTTTCCTTTGACAGTTGTACTAGATATCAAATTCGCCCGTGCTTCTTCCGTTTAAACTTTTAAACCAATATTTTATTCATTGGGAGTTCCAGGCCTAATGACCAACATGGGGGTGACGATGAAAGTTTTAACAAAAATAGTTACATGTACATGTCTATGTACAAAGGAACGTTTCGCAGTTTACGACATAGATCATCGTCAGTTCCGACGGTTAGGAGGTAACGGGTATTACAAGTCTGTATAGTCAAAGTGTGACAGGAAATAAGACTAGATGGAGGTCCGAGCAAATCACTGAATGTCAGAAGTCATGGTCGTCGTATTTTTTCCGCATGCAAGATTACAAAGCGTGTAACAAAGCAACGTAACGACTCTTCATTCTTGTCCAGCTCATTCACGTGCAATACTTACCATGTAGTCCTGTAGGACACACGTCCAAACCAAGACATGCACCCTGGTGCCCACATACAGAAGGAAGTGTCTCTTTCATCATATCACAAGGCCACATTTCCGTAGGTGTGGCGTTGTGGCAGTGACAACACGGTAAGTATGAAGCGTAGCCATCAGGAAAAGGCAAACGTGCCTCAGAGCCTCAAGTTCAACTTGAAGTTCGACAAGCACAACATGTTGGAATATAATGCAAACAAATTATGGGCTTGGCAAACAATCAGGTTGTTCTGGTGTCACCTAAGAATTAGGGCCTACTAAGTTTGAACGACGGTAAAACAACTTAGTTTGTATTAAGGCCTTGGTTCACCGAAGATAAAAGGGCGTGGTGGCAGACGACTGAATAGTGCGCGATTCATCAGTCGAGTGGTACACACTGCCGACTCGGAAGAAACGGAAGCAAAAGGAATCACTCTGATGGTCATGCAGTGGGGACAGTTCTTGGATCACGATATCACGCGGACACCAATCCAGGCAGGTAAAGCAGGACATTTTGATTTCCAATCACTTGTTACAAATGTAATTCTTTCATCAAAAGGATAAAGGAAACTGGCGGAATAATGTAATAATAAGGTCTATGTTCTCTCTCTCTCCCTCCCTCTCTCTCTCTCTCTCTCTCTCTCTCTCTCTCTCTCTCTCTCTCTCTCTCTCTCTCTCTCTCTCTCTCTCTCTCTCTCTCTCTCTCTCTCTCTTACCTTTTTCCTGTCTCCCTCCCGCAAACTCCAACTGCCTCACCTCATTCTCCCTCCTTCCTCATCCTTCCCTCTCCCTCCCTTCTTGTCTTCCATCTGCCTTACCCCATTTCCCCTCCTTCCTGCTCCTCGGTTTCACTGTCTGCCCTCCCACTCTCTTCTTTCTATCTGTACCCCTCTGATAGCTAGTCATCCGTTGCGCTTGCGCACTCAACGAGATAAAATGAATGTTTCATCGGCGGGCGCTACCTATTTAGTTGTTTTATGATAACAAGAAACACATCTTCTACGTAATCTAGTCTTGTGTTCACCGAGAAAAAAGGGTTCAGGTCACTTAATGTTTTACCGCATGACACTGTGTTAGAAAAAAAAAACGAGCAACGACGTGCTGTTGCCACCGGTTGTTAGTTTTATTGGATGACACGAGACACGTGGTCTCAAAACAGTTGTAGTTTGAATTGTCTCCTCAAATTCTTCACTACATTGATGTCGAATTTAGTTGTTCAGGCCTTATGTTTATTCAAGCTTTGTTTAAGCTGTTCCAATTTTAACGATCAACTTTCGTTCCTGCTTCATATTAGTTGGTTCATCAACGCTGCATTGCAAAACATCGACAGGCGATTTACATGTACTAACTAGAAATATTATTATCACGGCGTGACAATAACGGACTCTGCACGTGCGTATTACTGGAATTATTATGGGAAGTTACTGACAGCAACCCGTTTACCAATATGAAAAGGAATTCTGTAAAATTGTAGGAGAAATTACATATTAATTTTGATGACCTTTCCACTAATTGACCTCTTTCGGTACATTATGAGCCCCGATGCGGGAGTAATTGCTAACTCGATTAAAAGTGTGGTTAACGCTAAAAATCACAGATGTTTTACTTTAAACACTTCAGAATACAAGATGAATGAAGTGGTCAAACTTTCAGAAGAAAAATGCACCTAATGAACCCATGGATGCACCAAATGACCTGGAAATTTAGAATTCAAACTCAATTGCACTCAGTAAACAGATATGTAATATTTAAGTCTCTAGCTCAAAATTTTAGTTTGCACTCAATGACCTTTGACCTATTTTTCTGATTGGCTAGGCCTCTTGCAAAGTAAAGTATGGTATTTATTCAATTGGCATGTTGACTTACACCAATGTGCTGAAATTGAAAAGAATTCCTTGAAAAACGTAAGACATATAACATTTTGAACGTTACATGACCTTTGCACTAATTGACCTTATTCGGTGCATTTTAAGCATCTTTAGGAGAATTATTGCAAAGCCCATGGAAAATGTGTTTAACGCTGAGAATCACAGTTGTCTAACGGTTGACACATCAGAATACTTGCTGATTGAAAATATCAAAATTTCGGAAGAAAAATGCACCTAATGACCCCATGTTTGTACTAAATGACCTGAAACTTTGGATTCCGATTTGATTTACCTGTGGCAATCAGACCTGTCAATTTGAAGTGTGCAGCTCAAAATTTTTGTTTGCACCTAAGGACCTTTGACCTATTTCACCTGATTGGATGACCCGATTACTTAGAAAAGTAAGTTTTTAAATTGTCATGTTGACTTATACCTGTGTACAGAATTTGAAAAAGATAGCTTTAAAACTGAAGGAGGAGTAGCATTTTGAAAATTACATGACCTTTGCACCAAACGACCTCTTCGGGTGCAATATGGGATATGATTATATAACCAATCCAAATTTATATACTGTCAAAAGTTAAGTGCTGAATTTAAAGACCGTACCTGCACCCAATTTGGAGTTATTAAGCCTCAAATTTGGTCGGAAGAAGAAAGGAAGAATAAGAAGAATAAGAAGAATAAGAATTATTGTCACGGCGTGACAATAACGGACTCTGCGCGAGCGTATTATTGGAATTATTATGGGAAGTTACTGACAGCAACCCGTTCACCAATATGAAAAGGAATTCTTTAAAATTGTAGGAGAAATTACATATTAATTTTTTGATGACCTTTCCACTAATTGACCTCTTCCGGTGCATTATGAGCCCCGATGAGGGAGTAATTGTTAACTCGATTAAAAGTGTGGTTAATGCTAATAATCACAGATGTTTTACTTTAAGCACTTCAGAATACAAGATGAATGAAGTGGTCAATATTTCAGAAGAAAAATGCACCTAATGACCCCATGAGTGCAACAAATGACCTGAAAATTTAGAATTCATACTCAATCGCACTTAGTAAACAGATACGTAATTCTGAAGTCTCTAGCTCAAAATTTTAGTTTGCACTCAATGACCTTTGACCTATTTTTTCTGATTGGTTAGGCCTATTGCGAAGTAAAGTAGGGTATTCATCTGGCATGTTGACTTACACCAGTGTGCTGAAATTGAAAAGAATTTGTTGAAAAACGTAAGAGATATAACATTTTGAACGTTACATGACCTTTGCACTAACTGACCCTATCCGTTGCACTATAAGCATCTTTAGGAGAATTATTGCAACGCCAATGGAAAATGTGTTTAATGCTGAGAATCACAGTTGTCTAACGGTTGACACATCAGGATACTTGCTGATTGAAAATGTCAAAATTTCGGAAGAAAAATGCACCTAATGACCCCATGTTTGTTTTAAATGGCCTGAAACTTTGGATTCTGATTTGATTTACCTGTGGCAATCAGACCTGTCAATTTGAAGTGTCTAGCTCAAAATTTTAGTTTGCACCTTATAACCTTTGACCTAGTTTACCTGATTGGATGACCCGATTACTTAGAAAAGTAATTTTTTAAATTGCCTTATTGACTTATACCTGTGTACCGAATTTAAAAAGAATTGCTTTGAAAATAAAGAAGGAGTAGCATTTTGAAAATTACATGACCTTTGCACCAAATGGTGCATTATGTAATATGACTATATAACGAATCAAAATTTATGTACTGTCAAAAGTCATATGCTGAATTTAAAGACTGTAGCTGCACCCAATTTGGAGATATTAAGCCTCAAAGTTGGTCGGAAGAAGAATAAGAAGAATAAGAAGAATAAGAAAAATAAGAAGAATAAGAATAAAATTGAAGAAAACCCAGGAACAACAGTATTCTGCGCTTACACGGCAAGAGTAATAATTATGACATATATGTGCAATGACAAATATGTTTGCCACAGCCTTCTTTCTAGCTGAACTGAAAACGAGGTGATTTTCTTTCACAACAGGAAAAAATGCTGACAATGTGTTAGTGAATGTTCATTTATCTGGTTGTTAAGTGCAAGTGGTAGTTACGCAAATGGAATGAGGATACATAGACGGACCTTCTTGTTTTTTTTGTTTTTTTTTTGATGAAACATCTATTAACTCAACCAACCAGTACCATAGTTGTGTGGCAATATGACATCTAGTTTAATGTACATCAAACAAATTACGAACATTATCAGACCCTAGAAAAGCTGGTTAGGCAAAAAAAGACCACCTTGCCTGGAACCTCTCAAGATCCAATTTATCATTGTAAATATTTTTTCCAGGTTGTAGTAATCACATACCTCACGTAAAAATGACTGAAAATTGGGCTTAGCCTTTTGTAGTCTTTGTCTATATAAATGAAATTTCGCTAAGCAGACCTTCTTGTTGATCTGTTGTACCGATTTATTGGTGATAACCACCTGACTTTCGTCATTACAATGCTGGTTTTTGTAATTTATTTGAAACGTGAGGCAACGAGTTTTCTATGGTGACAAATGTCTGAGACACAGTGTGAGCAACCGTGGGATACACCATAGAAAGGAAAATGTTCAGTTATTTAAATAAATCCACATGGATCAGTTTCGTGAATTGAAACAGTTTGTCTTACGCTCCCTTTGCCCATTTTTCCTGAAGTACACCTCTGGAGCTATCAATCTCCTGAGCCTGAGACCATGCATGGGCAAATGTTAATTTCGACACACGGTCGTTATACTCTGAATTTCTTTGTTTTTATTATGAATCCCAAGGGTTCACTTGATTGCAGTGCTCCAATATAGCATGCAAAACGATTCCAAAAAGAGATCTATGGTGGGTTATCGAAGGTGATTTCCCAACGAGCCTTCAGAGTTCTCTTTCCTGATAGGGATTCTTCGAAAATCTTCGGTAGGTACTTTTTCTGGGCACACCACCGTATTGGTCATTTGTACCAGTCTGGACGATTAATCATTTCTGTGGTGGTCATTTTGCCAACTCGCGATAAAATCGCGTACGGAACGCACATCAGTTAAAATTAGCAACACAGGGAAATCTAGGAAGTCCTCCAAATGACTATCAAAATGAATATTACGATTTAGGGGAAGAGATGTCTGAGATCAAGTGCTGCAAATCCAAAGTTAAGATCAAGAAAGGAAAGCTCAAGAGGTTTCGTAAAACGAAGAAGGACATCGAAAAAATGTTATACGAAAGGTGAGTTGTTTCCCTACCAATAAGTAACGACACCTTACCTTGCCTTGCTACGCGTTTCTGTGGTGACTTTCAAATGAACGACTATCCCAAAAACTACAAGTGCTCTGAGCATTATTTCATGTCCTGCACATGGTTACGTTAACCAATAAACTAAGTCTAAAAAGGACGAATTGCTCTGATCTACATGTACGTATGATACATGCAGCTCGAATAAAATTAACCAATGCTGTTACTCATCACATTCATAAATGAGTCTCAAAAACTCTCTTTCGGAAACTGGTCTATTGAAAAAACACTTTAATTTTGTGCTTGTTTTATAACTCCAATGGCTCGCAAAGATATGACAAAGGGTCTGAATGACGGAGCATTGTTCTGAACACCGTTGCTCAGAGAGGCAGGGTCACTACCATTTGACGGAAATGTGTCCATGTAAATCAGGTTATCAACTGTCATAGAATGTCGCTCTTGTGTTGAGTGTCTTGGTTCACGGCTCCATTTAATTGCTAATTCTCACCGGATACCATTAAAATCAAACAAAAAATACATGTGAAACGTAATGAATGTGAATTGCTTCCATTGTGCTCTCGGTAGTAGCTACATGTTTGTAGTCAATTGAGTATCTAGACGTACAGTATATTAATGTAACCGTAAAGTCTGCTACATGTACACGCTTTCATGAACAGCAGGCACTTTCCTCGTTCGTTGTCTGACAACACTTGCACAAAATATCAAAAGTCCCAAGTGCACCTCGTCTTAACGCTTCTGCTGGCGAACCAGCTATTTTCTCAGTGTAGGGCCTACCTTGCCTTTGAGTAGGAGTAAAAGGGCCAAGACGAAGTAAACTTTCTATGCTCATCACGTGCTTTTGATGTAAAATGATTCAAAGCTACAGTTTTCATTCCTTGCATACAGTTTTCGACTGAGAGAGAAGAAAATATGATCAGTCCATTTATGTGTGTTCTGCAAGGCGAAGCCTAGTGAACACTTCTCTGTCCCATTTTTCATGATCTCCCAACCCGATTGGATAGAATTATTTGCTTGATTGAATTGTTTTATCCAGCTACATGTATAAGACATGGCAGCGAAAAGCACACATCTGAGCGTCACTTTAGGTAAGCACCACCAATATGTACAGTACTTGTATGCATAGTAGTAGGTGCCCTGGTGACGAACCTACAATTCCAGAAGCTGCTCAAACTATGTTCAGTTGAGTGAGACCAACGAACTGAAGAGATCTTGTGTTATTTGATCCCACCATACTAAACACTTAGACAGTGTGTTTATTGGAAGCTGTTAAAATTTGCACCTGTTCAGTGAAATAACTTTAATTTATGTCAATTGATTTTTAAGACTTGAAAATAAATTCAATAGCAAAAAGTTTATGTTATATGTTTTGTGTTTACACAGAGCCGGGTGCTTTCCGATATGGATTCCTAAGGGCGATCCACATTTCTCAGAATCGTGCATGAATTTTGTAAGGTCATTACCTGCGGCGCCAACCAATTGCAAATTCGGTAAGAAACTTTTTGTTCTCTAGCGAATTCATTTGAATACGCAATGGTCCCGATTCATAGGAGTTTTTGATTTTGATCAAACTCTGGCTAACTTACCATCGAAATCTTAGTCCCCTTTCATGAAATTTCTTCAGACTAAAATGATGGGTCTAAGCTAAGTTAGTCTGCCACGAAGTACGCTTAAGCACACGTGATGTAAATGACCAACATTTCCGACTATCGTCTAGAGCTATTATTTAAAATAACTTTTTTCTTATTAAAATGACATGAACAATAATTCTATTTTCGAGCTTCAAAAGTGGGACCTCTTAAAGGCGGCCGAATCGTGGCTTTTTATATTAATATAGAGGTCCCCACCTGAAGGCAGCGAAAAAGGTCCTTCGCTCTGGGTGGTCTTCGAGTGGGACCCTATATTAGTAACGGTATCAACACTTCTCAGGCTTCAAAATGAATTTTCCTCTTTTATAAAAATAAGTCATTTTGAACTATTCTTAACAAAATTAAAAAGGCAAGAAATCCTTTTTTGAGGTTCAAGGTGACGTTCCTATATTAATATAGAGGAGACCCACCTAAGACCGACCAAAAGCGGTAATTTATATCTTAATATAAAGGCCCCACCTAAAGGCAGGCGAAAGCGGGACCCTTATTTTAGTGTATGGGGCTAAACTGAAGGCGGCCAAAAAGACGGATACCTTGTACATGTATTAATAGTTAGTGACTTCGCTCTTGGTGGTCTCCGGACGGGGAACCTGATATTGAAACAGGGGCCCCATTTTGGAGGCTCGAAAATGATTTTTTGTTCGTGTCATTTTAATAAAAATAAGTCAATTAGAATAATAGGCCGTTCGACTGTAAACTGTTGAGGAACAAATTCCATTGATTTTTTGCAATCTCTTACCAAACAATGTGAATTAGTACAACTTTAGCTTTCGAGAACCGGCAAACCTTGGTAGAGACAAGGCATTGTGACTAAGTTGCGCATGTCAAATGATGTTTTCATACAGCTGCTGGAAATTTGGGAGCGCTCTTTGCATGAAACACATACGTATTCAACGACGTAACTTAATTATCCTTTTAGAATGCGTGAAACTTAAGTGATGATTGTTGTTATAATTAAACTTCCCTAGTGATTTCATTATTTCCAAAATTGTTATCTCATCCGACCTAACTTACCTATATGCAAGCATTCACCATCACGGAATATCTGTGACCTGAAATATCCTTCTGAAATTCGTCTTTTCATACCTCTAATGATAATTCATAGGAATATTTCTTGGAGATCCTGTAATTGCTAAAATATCCGGCCTAAACCAAAGTACCAGAGTGTTCTGAATGCTTCAAATACAAGGAACACGCACTTAGAATACCTCAAGTAGCCTCCAAGTTCTTTTTGGAGGTGTTTCACATATGCGCATGTGCGAACTTCAATAATAAAACTTATCATGCGACTTGCACATGGAACAGGGTTAAATCCCTGAGTGACTGAGTTACTCCATAAATTGTACGCACAGATACGAAACACATCTGAGAGTAAACTTCAGGTCACGAAAATACTCGAGGCGTTCCGGATGTTTAAGACAGGATTTGATGGTTTGTAGGCACGTGAAATTTTACATTTTCTACAACTAAGTAAATGCCGTATGCCCAGATTGTAAAATAAAAAGTGTATAGAAAGCCTTCATACTAGGCATGCTAGGGTCAGGATTGGATTGACTAGAAAAGGCTCTTGATACGTGGAATGTATGCCAGTATTATAAAGCATTTTAAAACCACACATCTATGTTTTATTAAAATCTCTGTTTTGGAGCGTTTAGTTTCACTTTCATAGTTTGAATCAGGGTTTGATTCTTGTCTTATTTTCTGGGACACAGGTCAAACATAAAATGTATTTTGTTCATAGGATTCCGAGAACAACAGAACGACATCACTGCCTTCGTCGATGCGTCCAATGTGTACGGCTCTTCTGACGAAGAGACACGTGGCTTGCGCAAGTTGCAGGACGGTAAGGCCGAAGATAATAATTTTCTACTTCTACCTCTTTTGTATAATAATGCTGATCTAATCAGCAATGAATTGGTAGGTATAGTCGACGGCAAATCCCTTCAGTATGCAACAGTTACTCACTTTCAACAAGGTAGTTTTCTATATCAAGGTTCAAACTTCGTCAACCCTGCAATTGTTAACATAATACGAGAATACCAAACTGTATTTTAGTCAACTAACATACAATAGACAATTGAAGACTTTGAAACAAATGATGTTGTTCCGCCCTTGCCAACCCCAATGAAGTTGCAATGAATTTGAATCTGTTTAAAAAAGTTCAAAACAGAAGGCAATTCTTCCTGCTGCTGCTGCCACCTCATTTTTATTGTCTCTTTAGATCGTGAGACGTATATTTTATTTTTGTATGTAGGACTTATGCTTCAATCGGACGTGATCCCTAGGCAGAAGTATTTACCTCAAGACGAGAACGATGACTTATGTGTCAAAAACACGCCTTTACAGCACTGCTTTGAAGCAGGTAATTTTTTGTCCATGATATTTGGCTAAACAGTTTTGTCTTGAGCAGTATCCAGGCCTATGTCAGTGGCTACCCACACATGTTACAAAAAAGGATTGAGTTACAACATTACTATTTCTAAAGTGCTTTTTAGTTTGCTAAAATGTTCTAGAGAAAGAATGCAGTGAACATACATGCCTACACTAATGACGCACGGACTAGTATACTAAAATACTCTAGAATCGACAACGCGGATAAAACACATCAGTGTCCTAATTTCAACGCTTTAGCGGTGGAATCTTCCAAGACACGGGTTAGAGCACATTATGCTTGTCTTCACATCCAAAAAATCACGGATATCGTACGTTGTAGGTGACTCTCGAGTAAACGAGATAATTGGTCTTACCTCGATGCATACGTTGTGGGTGCGAGAGCACAACAGAATAGCGAATGAGCTCAAGAAACTACATCGAGGCTGGAACGACGAAAAGCTCTTCCAAGAAACGCGACGTATAGTTGGCGCCTTAATGCAGAAAATTACCTACGAAGATTGGCTGCCGGTCATCTTGGGACCTAAGGCAATGAAAGAGTATGACATCGAAGTGCAAGGTTCATTGAGACATTTCAGCGGATATAATGACAGGTGAAGACCTATTATTAACGCGAGGTTTGCAATTAGGTTTTTATCTATTTCATTTTTACTAAACTAAGAATTAACAACATGAATATTATTTATTAATTAAATTTTAAATTTAGACTGAGACTCTAAATTCTGCTCGAAGCTGAAATTGTCCAAAATATTTAGCGTTTTAACTGAAATACGTTCCGTAATTTTACTTAGATCATGACATTACTTGTTAGACCTTGCTGTTTTGATTCTACGCCTTTTTTACGAACTAAAATGTATGTCATATTTTGTGTGTTTAAGCGTCGATGCTACAATCAAAAATGCTTTCGCGACTGCGGCATTTAGAGTTGGACATACATTCATCAACCAGTTCTTCAAGAGGACCAGTAGATCATGGAGTACCACAGGTAAGTGTTAACCTTATTTTCATGAATTGATATGTCTATGTCGTCTCATTCCACGACGAGTAAAAAACTGTTTCTACTCTGATGGATTGTGCTTCTGCTATTTTGGGACTAATTAGTATACGAGGTCAGCTTCCGAGATGTATAACCCTCATTCGTTGAAGAGTTGCCTGAACAGAGAAATATTTCGCAATTCGACATATGTGTAGGAGCACAAACTATTTATTTTTCTATTCCGGTTAATTTCTTTTTCTTGACCAGTAGAGGACCGTCGTGATTGCGCCATATGCTCAAGGATGCAGAATTCAAAAGGACAATCCGGGACTGTCCTGAATTATCAACATGATGTAGAAACGCTGTTCCCTTTTACACGACACCTTAAAGGTTTATCCTTCCGGTATGCATTTGCATTTCTTCTAATTATGATAGAAAATAGTTTCTATCAAGACATCAAGGTATTTATTACATCCGGTTGTTGATACGAATTATCTCATTTTATGATTTGTGCGTGTAGGCCGTAAATTTCTAGGAGGTGCCTTCTAAATGTGACAGGATTTGACGAAAACTGAATCCTAAGCAATCCGGACTGTCCTGTCCGATCGCCAATACCGCCAACACAGCCACAAGATGAGATAATAACAGAAGTAGTTTTTTTATACTTAGATATACTGTTTGGTGACAAATATAAAGACACAAAAGCTAATTAACTAGAAAATATACAGGAGAACCATTAAGCTACTAAATTAAGGAAATAACTATTTAGGTTTCCCATCTTTACGTACTGGTGACCACTTTTTCAATCCCGGGGCCTTCTACGACCAGGCGAGGGAGGGTGCTGATTCGATTTTGAGAGGCCTCGTTGTCGCACGCAGCCAGAAGTTTGACCGCCACTTGACTACAGAGGTAAATTGGTTTTGAAAATTAAGGTTACGTTTTGCAAGATATTCGCTCAAGTGTTTCACTTGTAAGGTATGGCGACATCTCGCGAAAACTTGCATTACATCGCAAAAAAAAACATACTGGCCTTATACATGCTCCGGGCCCTCTAATGAGAGACCAACCCCATAATTGACGCTTATAGTCTAGTGCTTAACAACTAGTGTATGACATGAGTGTCTTTCCTTGTCGTTTATAAATAACAACTGCCTGAGCGCCGGGCCATGTCAAAGAACAACACAATGCCTTCCTTTGTTATGGAAATCGCTGTTAACAGCAAAACGATGCGGTAGCAGCTCCTCTTTGAAACGAGAATGACTGTGGTTTTGAATATTGCGAATCGTTTTTAGGTACTTAAGCATAACGAAATGCAGTGTGAACTATTTTGTTAAAAACGCAATCATACGACATTGTGGGATTAATGGCAGTCAAAGCGTGCACGCATTGCCATGGTGACAACACAGCAAAGGCTATGGGCTATCGAATATAATTGTTGATAATAGTGAGAGACAGAAAGTCTCATGAATGTGAAAAGCCAATGCCTGTCTGACTACTCTCAAATCTTTCGGTTTGCGTCATGACTGCAAGGCTGGACCGCGTGACGAATGCCCTGAATATCATACGTTCTAGTCACAAATGCCTGTACAGAAGTGGTTTCACATTCGATGTTGGCCTGAATTTTGAACACCTTTTATGTTCAGGTAACCGAAAGATTGTTCGAGACAATCGTTGACGGTAAGAAGGTGTCAATGGACTTAGCTGCTTTGAACATCCAACGGGGACGCGATCACGGACTACCCGGATACATGGAGTTCAGACAATGGTGTGGACTAAAAACGACGAACAAGTTCGATTCTTTACCAGACCACGACCACGCTAGCAAGAAGGCTCTGCAAAAGGCGTACAAGTAAGAAGTGTGTTATGCCAAACCCATTTTGCAATTGAGTCTTAAGGGTTTATTCGTTGTCACACGGGTAGACAATAGGCCTGTAATCTTCAGCGCCATTAACACTCTGGCTGGACAACTGAATCCAGAGGCACCGCCAAACATGCCTAAGTGGACTCAACAAATCTAGCGGGCAGACCATGTAAGTACAAAGGTTCCGGGTCAAATGAAGAGAGCTATTTGATAATTGCTCTGTGTTTATCTTTAAAATAAGTGTATTTTGAACACAAAAAAACATTAGAACTCAGGGGTGGATTCAGGATTTTTAGCCCAGAGGGAGGGGGTTAGGGCAAAGTATTAGCCAGGATTTTGCCGTCAGACATTCGCACCCCCGAACAGCCAAATGGAATCTGGGAGAATGTTAGGGGAGGCCTTGCCCCCCTTGGCCCCCCCTCTAAATCCGCAACCGGAACTGACGCGAAACGTAAGTTAATTATATGTTAAAAACATTTTCTAATTTTCAAAAAACCACAAGTTTTTCAAAAATTGCTGTTGTTTTAAAAAATGTTATGGTCTTGTGCAGTACATTGTAAGCAAGACTTATTATTAGCCTTCATGCACGCCACATGATGGTCATATCTCGTGACTAATAGTAAAGCCTGAAACGAATACTGCCTACTTTACAATGACTATGGTCGACCCTGTCCGTCATGTCAACTTTCACCGCAGGGCTATGAATAACCACCTCAGACATGTTTACGCCATTAGGAGAACACGTGTGTCAAAGTTATCCATTCACTCAACCTCTCTTGCCTTGGCTCTTGTTTTCCCCTTCTTTATTGTTCACCCAAATCACAGCTAAATTGAGTGTAGAGGGGAAAACCCGTGGAACGCGTGGTCAGCCAAGATATTGCCACGCAATACATATACCTATTCTATCCGATCTCCATTGAATGAATTCTATCCGTTACTCAACATTACAACCTTACCGTCTATTCACTTCAACGACCGTCATTTTGCTAGGGCACGCTAGTGAGGTCCCGAAACACTCACGTCCAGTCACGTGATATTACGTGGTCTTGCGTTATTTTGCTTTTCTCGAGTTTATTCCGTGCAGGGAACGCATCCCAGATTAATCGGACATGACAATCAGTTGGGCCACCAAATTATGGATTAAGCTGATGTTGTCATGGGTTTTGTTCTAGGACACGCACACGTAATTTTATGGTCGTTCACTGGAGTAGTCCGCTTCTAGATTGTGTTGTCCGTCTAGGATATTTGTACATCGCCGTACGTGCTGTTTTCACCCCATAATACTAGCACATGCATTTTGCCCAGATAAATTCATTTGGAATCAATTTACACATGTAGACTTTGCATTAGCAAGATTCGGCAATAAGTCATACGCGTACACGAAGGTGTGATTCCCCAGAGGCACAAGTTCACGCTAGCGTATGCGTTGTGTTCCGCTAGAGATATTCGTATACGCGTTAAACGCGAACGTGACTGGGTAAGAGTTACTAAATTATAGCCACTACCAGAGTGATATTGTGGCGACAATTATTGATGAGGAGCGGGCAACAACGGGAGAGGTACCGTGCAGATAACCTAAAAAGGTACAAGTTGGCAACAACGAGGTAGGGATAAGACCATGGCACGACAGCATCGGGAATGCAACCGTGACATCGTTGTATTCTGCACCGGGTGAAAACGATCATTATCCCAGTTATAAGAATTCTAAGCTGTCGTTTTTCCTGATATCAAAAGTGGTTTTAGGAAAAACTGCGCTTAAAAACCAAGGTGTACTTTAATTCATAAACTCTCAGTTATTACTGTTACGTTTTTAATTATTATAACCAAAGCATTCCTCTCATATTACCGAAATTGAGAGGCTTTAGCACGAAATATGTGTGCACTATTTCACTCATTACCACCTGATTACTTTGGCTTTTCCGAGAAAGATTAGCAACGCTCGGAGGGCCTCAGACCAAATGTCATATTTCAAACAAACAAGGAAGTGACTAAGCTACACCATCTCTTGGATGGCTAAACTTTCTAAAAACATTAAAGAGTTGCCTATATCTAACGCTCTAAATCGGCAATTAAAACTCACGTTTTGCACTTAATGAGATCAAGGATCTTCGCGTTATTTCCGCCCATGTGACAAAACTGAACACGTATACGTAGGTCAACATTATGACGTTCATGCAGTAAGCAAAGAATGCATGCCTACCTCACGTTCGTGTTTGCGTTTAACTCTATTAGTACATGTGATAATTCTTTTTTACTGATCCCTAGGAAAGTAGAAGACATAGAACTGTTCGTGGGAGGAATCTCTGAGATGCAGATTCGTGAATCCATGGTAGGCCCAACCTTCAAATGTCTTATAGGCAAGCAATTCAGGAACCTCAAGCTTGGAGACCGCTTTTACTTCGAAAATCAACCACGTGGGTCTGTTCAAGGATTTACTCTCAGTGAGTGTACTTTCATGACTTTCCTTGCAAGGAATGGAACATTAGGTGTGTACATACTACATGTAGACATTTTTGTCTAGGACGCATAAACACTGTAACAAAATATGATTTTGACAGAAGATAGTCATTGTCAGTGGTGAGCGCATTTCAAGCTTCGCATTGTTTCTGTTAAGTTACACGTACCATATTGTATTAGCGCAAAACTTTAGCAGATTATTCGAGAACAGACCCCACAAGAAATTCATATACAGTTCCATTACCTTATCAGTAACTAACACGCTGCTTTCTTCGTAGATACTTGCATGGTATACCAGTATCACTAAGAGCAGTTTTAAGTCCATTCCGTTTCTGTACAGGTGAGCTTTGTGAAATAAGGAAGGTGAGCCTGTCGCGTATTTACTGCAACAATGTCGACGTATCCACCATCCAGCCTAATGCCTTCCGAGAAGTTGACCAGAAAAGGTAAACACTCCTGCTACACGACACGGTGCAAATACGCCTGATGTCAGTCAGCATCATGTAAAAATAGCCCAGAAAGAACTACCAGGTTTATTACACATGACTGGCATATGATTTTATCGAATAAACCGTGTCCACTAAATTCCCTGATTGACCTCCGCTATCCTAACGCCGTTTATTTCCTTTTAAAACGTTTTCGTGGGGGTAATGGAGATCCTTCGTGACACAAAGCCCGGTGACGTCCCGCTACTACACCGCCGCGCCACCAGGCGGTTTATATTAAAGCGTCATTAATTTGAGTTTTTGTCAATAAGAATAAACATTGATTTAGGCCACTTACTATTATGTAACTGTGGTTATCTTGTTGCTTACTTAGTTCATACGTGATCTAGAGTCGAACAAATGACAGCTCGTCATTTCCTTAGAGCAACCTCATAAATTTTCAGTTCGCGGCTTGATCTGAAACTTTATAAACAATCATATGACGAATGACGTCGTATGGAGCTTGCAATGTCTTCTTTTAACTTGCGACATCTAAGCAACGGACGTAAGCGCGTCGCAAGGTTATCGCATATGGGACACTACGAATGTTTTACTTTGTTGCGTCTTTGTTAAATATAACAATACAGTCGCATGGATATTATACGTTGGGCGCACATACATGTATTGATAAATGTTGGTCATTGTCTTTATTATAACAAAGAAAAAACAAAGTGAACAGTTGATTCGCCAATCTACCGATCTCTATGCGAACAACTTTCGACCTAGTTCTGCGTGTTTTTCTAAAGAAGCAACGAATTGTCAGTTCTTCCATAGAACGGAAACCATTCCGTGTCTGAGAAAGTGATTATTTAGCTTAGAAATCCTGAGGAAAGTGTATTTTGTAGTTTGAATACGCCAGAAGGTATGTATACACGTACAATGTAGGTAAACAAAACACAAATATCTAGTCAAAATTGTTGTATCTTGTCTAACTTTGACTGACATTCCCGTCAAATTCTTTATGAAGAGCGATGTCCTTCGCCTTCATACAGATAAAGCACAGAACTCTGTCGAAAGTAGGAATGAGTTCTGGCAAACTCAGCAAAACGTATATCTGTAATTCTAACTCGTAATGAAAGTGGTCTCTGTGGCGGACGATAGCTACAGCGAATAATCAAACTAAATGTGAGAATGTGACACATACATGTACGGAATGAAATGCGTGTCACGTTTAAGTTGGTAAAACATACGAATGCCCACTTTTCTATGAATCGCTATTCCTTAGCGCAGCAACGTCGTTTTAATTAACGTAAGCCGGGAGATGTTTTCCTGCCTTGATTGGAGAGGACGTGGTGTAAAGCAAATGTGACCAGTTTTTGCCCCAGGACGGCAGCAGTATCGCAGATCTCCTCTATATCATTCCCTCGGTCACAACCAGCTTCACCCCCGCAGTTCACACCAATAGAAAGTATCGCCATCCCTTACATGTAAATGTAGGCTTCATTAGCTTAGGTCGTTTTACCACGGGAGGCTGTTGCACCAGCCATGAGTCAGGGTCTTGTTTTCGTCTGCGATACTTTTTGAATTCCGTTAACAGTTTTAAGTAAAATATCTATTTCTCAGGGTTCCGTCTAGTCACACTGAGACCCACGTTTACCATTCAGATTGATTTGTTATAACGTTGTTTCATGCAGTACCTTAGTAAGCGTTGACTGATTCATCATCCGGTCAGTCCAAATTGTAAAATATGTCCGCTTTAAACTGAAAAAATTGGGCCTCTTCTGCTGTCTTATTGATCTTCCAAAGATAATTGTATTTTAACGTCTTTCTCTTGCAGGAATGGCCGTATACCGTGCTCCAAAATACCTAGAGCAAACCTGGAAGTGTTCGACTCTTCTTTATCGAGGCTACCGGATACTGGTAGTCATGGCAACAACTGCTCTATCCCGTGGAATTACTAATTAGTAAGCCGCAGTATGCTATACATCGGTTACTTGGCCCAATTTCATCTCTTCGCTTCGGAGATGGATAAACACATTGTGTGATTGATATAGTCTTTGAAAAACAGGACAGTAACCACTCCTCGACGCAGTTTCATGGGTCTAGTAAATAATCTTACATTGCGCCCAACTCAATCTATCTCTTTGTTTGAGAGTTTCAAATCCTCTTGCAGAAATAACATGAAGGCTGATAAAAATAATGAGTTTTAATGATGAATGGTGACATACGGATGCGCAGAGTAGCGTCGTAATATTTAGGGGTTTGATTATTATAATCACATGTGGAGCTCTATTTTGTTATACACGTGGTGGTTTCAAACGACATTTGGAACTGAAGTCATAACATTCATTAATTCCCATTGGTCGAAATCTGGGAAACCCCTTTCAGTTTACTGTTACGCAGTNAAAGGTGATTGGAATTGTCTACTTCAGGTTATACCAAGGAATAGAAAATAACATCAATATGCAGAAGTTTTTCCAAAAAATATAACGCATGTACATACGTATAAGTGGTACTGAGGTGTCTCAATGAAAGTTACTTCAGTGATACACTCATAACTTTTCTAGCTATCTACAGTAGTATTACAGAGGCGGATCTAGGATATCACTCATAAGGGGGCAACACTTTGTGTCGGCCATCCACCCCAAAATATAGGGGTGCTCGAATTTCTAAGAATATGGACCTTTCACCGAAAAACAAACGGAGGACTTAAAACGGGACCCCCCACACACGCACACACCCACACGCAAACTACAACTGCCCACGTTAAATATTGTCTCAGCCGCATGATAATTACCGGGGACAATTAATAAACTCAATATTTCCTCACACTCTTGCTCTTTTATTTTTTGCGGGATCCAAGGAGGGGGGGTTGGCCCCCTATTAATCCGCCTATGCATTACTTGTCCTATTACCTAATTCATCCTAGTGTGGTGAACTGGTAATTTGTACAGTTTGAAACGACATGGTTTCATGGTTGAGACAGTTGTGTCCTGGACTCTGTTGTAAAACAACATGCTGGCTGCAATGTATATAACCGGCTAGAGTTTTCAAAATACGTTCGCATTATTGATTTTTACCAATATTATTTTTACACCAATCAATTTACCCATTTTATCCGCCCATTATGTGCGGAATCGCAGATTTTTTCTGTCAATAACAAGCACACTTCCAACTGATTGGCCATCCAGATCGAGAAGAACAACAGAAATGTTCACACAGAAACAACACAATGGGATACTATAACCATTTCGAACAATAAAGTTTACATTTATTTTGAAATGCCACAACCGCGCAGTAACGTTACACCGTGACATTAAAATGGAAATGTCTAGCTAGTACAAAGTTACTATACCGTACTGGTGCAAGCACTCCACTTCAGTAAAAGTCAGATTTCAACCAACTCTAATTTAATCCCTCAATTCAGTTGGATCTGACGTTTGCTGACACACAATTATGTTACTAGTACATTTATATTGACAACACCCCACTACAAAATAAATATGACAAAACTCAGTGATCGTTAAGTCTATCTGCTCTGTTCTACATACCCAGGCATTGATTCACTGTAAGTAGCAGAAGACCATAAACAGGACAGAATATAAAAATGATGATTTTCCTCAAGTAAGACAGTTGCAGATTTTAATAGCTTGCCAGGCTACAAGACATCTGTCCCATCTCTTGAAATCCGCAGAAACAACCCATCTACTGTTCCAATATAACATAGTGGGGTGTAGTATTCTTGCGGTATCCCCTCCTTCGATCCTTCCCTGTTCCTAATAACCTGGCTACATTTAATAAATCTTCGAATTGGTGTTCATTCTGTAAAAATCGCCAACTTGTACTTCTTGTGCTTCTTCGTTGCTAGAAAACACCAGATATTTTGGAGAGAATAAGGTCACTAAAGCCTTAGAGACACATCGGACTAAGAAAGGGAGTCAGGTAAAAAAACACGAAAAATCGACCTTAATGGGTGTTCTATGGACCAAATGAAGTTGGACAATATTGTTTCTCCGATCGGATTCTTACCCACAAAATCATTCTATTTCAGTTTCATTGTTTAAGCCTCGAAAGACCAAAAGATTATATCAATGATTCTGGGTCTAATTCCAGAAGTCAAACTTTATTTTTGATGTTTTCTGCTACAACTAAAGATAAGCGTTAAGACCCTTCAATTATGTGCTCAAGTGTTCAATGATTTTCCTGGATGAAAATCCTAATTTGCATTTGATGATCCTGACATTAAAGCTAAGAGTTTTTATTTGAAATCCCGTGTTGTTACCAATATTAGTTCCTAGATACTACACAGTGCACACGCATCTCGATGAACATGATTCATCAGCAACATGGTGGACCACTCCGCTCAACGAAAACCACGTGACTTCAACTCTAGTTATATTTATTTCATTGATGACGACCACCTTTGACTTGAGTAGTTGCAATTTATCAAGACGGACATAGATAAAAGTAAACAAAATCAAGGGAAACCCGATCCAGTGGCTTAAGCCCAAACAAGTCCCGGTTCATAAAGGCGTGTGCAAGTGTTGACAATGCGATCGCTAAACTTCCTACCAAGCATGCGCATTGATGCCCATACACGGAATTCCGTGTGTCGTTCATGTTTCCGAAGAGTCACTTTGCAATGTAGGTGGCGCTGTGTCGTAGGGTAATGTCAGTGAGAACCATGAATCGAATTCCGTTTGTTGAGTTGTAAGACGTTCTTAAAGGAGAATGCCACCCGATTTAATTATTGTTTTTGCCGTCTTAATCGGTCTATATCCACATCCTCTTGCATACGGTAGACCTTACCTTGCCAAGAGGTGTCGCGTTAACCTGTGAGGAAGGTGACAAACGACGTAGCGAAGTCAGTGGTTCATTTGCAGAGTTAAAGCCGCTATGTTGCGGTACATCGTTCCCGCTTGTCCGAACTATGCAGCTGCGAGGAAAGCGGGTATATCGTTTTTTCGACTTCCTCGAGAGTCCGAAATACTTAGGAAGTGGCTCGCGGTAGTGAAAAATTGAAAGTACGCTGTAAATAGCAAGTATGAGGCCGTGAAACATCTCCGTGTCTGTGGCCTGCAGTCGTCGCGGGACAGTGCCTGACGAATGCCGGCTTACCAAATAACTATCCATACGTTCCGTTGTCTGAGCTTGTTCACGGCGCCTTTCTAGTATTTCTTCGTCACTGTATTCTTGTTCGAACTGATAGCCTGTGAAACTTAACGATCCACCTGGCAAGTCTTCGTTAGGATGAGCTCTCGTCTAAGTCGGGATTGCGAGTGCAGACTCTGGCTGGCGACTGACTGCCGCGAAGTCGACATCGGCGAGTGCCTCAGTTAACAGGCATCGGTAGAATAATCATGGAATAATCATTAAAATAATCACAAACCTTACCTTTGTATGAGGTCGTGCTTACTTCCTCTCATAGAAGCACCCTTTTTACGCAATCTCAGATTCAGTTGGCACGGCTGCAAGCCATTTCACCATCATTTAAAGGGCTCGCGAAATCGAGGCAGTTAATCTATCACCACTAGTACACACACGCCCTCTAGTTATTGTAGATTTTCCGAATAGCCCCATTGGCACGACGTTTCGGTCCGTCATTTCTTCCGGCCATCTTCAGGTGTTACAGCACTCTAAGAAAGAAGCGCACGGGTGCCTGAAATCCTTATGGTGGGCACTTGGATTATGTTTTCCTGGTAAGCGGCGGAGTTGAACCTGGGACCTATTGGTTGTCAACCCAACAATAACACCATTATATAGTCCGTTGAGTCATCCATAAAAGGTATTTAACTCGTTGAATTTATTTATGTGAGTATTTGGACTCTTCCAACATTACACCCCTTTTTATAATTTGGCCTGGTCTCTAGCCTCTTATGTGCAGGGTTATAAAAGTTGTTAAAAATGCTGTGTCTCATCAAAACCGTGACTATTTAAATTGGTAGCAAGCCCAACCTAGTGACTTCCTGGAGAACTTTGTGTACAAGTATAATCAGTAAAAGAAATAATTTGTAAATAAATTGCAACTGATACACTCAAAAACAAATGTGAACATATACAAAAGTGCCCTTAGGAATTTCTTTGTTCTTACAATCAACTTTCAGTGCTATTTCACAGTGTTCATGCACTCGCAGACGTTCGAGTTTCTCCCAGACATTTTCCCGTTCCACTACCTCCCCTTCATCAGAGTTTTTCTCGTCCTCCGTGCGACGGATTTTAATTGCCCATCTATTCTTTTCACATTGTATTATACCACTATTCTAGCAATTAATAAATGACCTATTTACGCCAACCTGTGATCTCTTTTGATCTCATTTCTTCTCTGGAGACGAGCTTGCGACGTACGATTCTTGTCTAGCCCAGGTGTCGAACACAAACGTTTGGATAGTGAAAGATTCATTTTAATGATTACTTTCAATTTATTGAAATTTATTTCGTCATAGCAAGTTCTTGTTCACAAAACTGTCACCCTTCAATTTTAGAATAGGTTACACAGGGAGTTACGACACTAGTTGACATGTTGAGTTTACGGTTGGCTTATATGAGATACGCTCAGTTTGCACATATTTTTTTGGAATTTGTGCCTCGGATGTATATTTGGATGGCAACTAAGCATGGTTGAACTCTAAAGAGACTATAACCTTCTCAATCTCACTGAGCTGAGCTCTTCCAGTCGTTTATTAAACCCGCGCCTTTTGCCCAAACACAATAGTTGTGACTGAGTTCGCTGGTTAGTCCGGTCAACCGGCTAAGGCACCTGATTGGGTTAAAAGCCGGAAGTCGCCACCGAAAACCAATCGGATGTCTTAGCCGATTAACCTGGTGGAACCGGAGAACTCAATCAGGTACTCTCTGTATGTAGGCAACTTATCGTAAAATATACCTCCTTTTGTTCCTTAGAAGCGATTTTTAGACTTCAGGGCTGAGTTGCATAAAGCTTCAAAAGTTATCCACCGGATAAGTTTGATTGTTGCATGACGTCAGGTGTTTTGTTCAATAATAACAACGTGACCCGTGATAATGCGACGTCATTGTTGCTATACGGCGTATAACGTTTATGCAACTGGGCCCAGAAGAATAAAAAGTTGGTTATTGCCTCAAATCAGGCTCCGGCGTCTGGTTGCTAGTCACGGTGGGTTAGATTCAGCCGCCGAAGTGGTGAGGAAGGCAGCCATGCAAGGAAATTGTAGGCATTTTATTGCAACCATTTTCAAATCAAACAAAGGATTAGAACGGATTGCCACCTGTTGACGTTTATTACTGAGCGTCCTGTTTTAAAATGAATTATTCTCACCTTTATATCAATACTTATATAAAACTGAAACTGTCTCATTAGATGCAATTTGGAATGCCTTTGGAGTGTTTATGAGTGCAAATGATTTGAGAAGCCAGCAATGAATAAATCACTGCATTAACGGCTTTATGTGTAATAAAGCTAATTGACGAGACACCGAGGTCGTGTGAGCTCATGCTAATTCAGTGTTTTTTGACAGAAACTGTTGTGAAACAACTCGATTTCTATCCCAAGGCCAAGTGTTAGGGGAATCTTTTTTACATTTACATTTTTCAAATGATTGTCAATGTAAAACTTCTGCAGTTTCGTGGCTAATTCACCAACATAATCACGAGCACTTTACTTCTTTGGCTCACTGGTATTTCTTGACTGGAAGTTTAGTTTCCAACTTTGGATGCATGGTTTATGTTCGTGATGTCTTATCGGCTTCCTAGCCACTGGCCGGAATAACGAGTCAGTCCCGCGGCCGCGACGGGCCTAATCGGGTTCCGAGCCACTGCAATCGTTTTCTGTGTTTAGAGCTCAAAAGTAACAAGTCTAAACAACACAGATCTAGGTTCTCCTGTCTGTACCTGAAGGGAAAAATAATTAGAATTTATCTCCAAACAGACCCCAAACTCCTGCTACGGACCTTATTAGCCTGCCGATCTTTGTAGGTTACGGTGTGTCCAAACACCAATAAATAAGTAACAATGAAATAAAACAACACGTTTTTACAAGATCTCGGTGTATTTGTAAGGTTTTACATCGAAGTTTGATGATTTATTGGTGTTAAACGATGAATTCAAGAAATAAGCTGACACCAGTAACCCGTGTTTTGAACTGCTGAACAAACTGCGTGTGAAACCAATTACGTCATTGGATAATTTCAACACCTCCGTCTGCCGTCAGGTAACGCAACCGTACGTGCTCTTATGGAGTACAACTACTCGATCTAAATTGATACAAATTAGGTTGTTTTTTGGGTGGCATGCTCCTTTAACACAATGGGTCGTAGGCTGGGTGCGTATGATACCTTCATACCTTACAATATGCTTCTTACGAAATAAAAAAGCCAGGTGAATTTTGTCTCACTTCCTTTAATTGGCGTCATGTTGCTAAGCCATTACTGCATATCGGGAATCCATCTGAGGTTTGTATGACCTCACGCCGGTTTTCCACGTACCAGAGTAATGGCCACCTGCGCAGTTGCACTATAAGGCCACAATTGATTTCATCCGATTTGCCCTGCTCGGTTGGAAAACCAGAGGTGAGTTACGTAGAACCAAGACACTTGAGCTGCACTTGCTGCGGTGGGTACATCTTCCTGGCCGATTTTGTTAGGATGTACCAGCAAACCACTTGCCACACTCACAAACCACGTGCCTTTAAGTCACGTAACTGTGTGTGGACTGGTGAGATCTTGCATTTTTGGGATGCTGTTGCATTTGAGGAACTCACTGCAGCAAACGCTTCAATGTTTAATGAAAAAAGCACACACCCATATCCCGAGGCCTTGTTTTTTCTTTTAAAGCTACACTGCCTATCGTATCTACGGTAAGTTATAAAATTGTGTTTGGGGGACATTTTCCTGTTTCGTGACAGCTGAAACTGGGATAAAATTAGAAACCACGCATACCGACCACAATTTTTGAATAGTTTTCAACTAAAATACCGCACCCTCGCGTTAAAGAGTGCGTTCGGTGATTTAGCTCACACGAGAAATCTGAGACAAAGTCAGATGCGGGTCCAGTGACGGATTAAAGGGGGCACCAATGGGCCATGGCCCTCCTATTATTCTCCTAGGCTTCATTTGGCATTACGGGGGTGTGAATGTCTGAAGGGCAAAATCCAGGCTAATACTCTGCCTTGGCCCCCTAACTCAAATTCATGGAACCGCCTCAGGGGTCGGAGCTCAGGTCAACGACCATGTCAGATAACAACATGGCATCAACTCAATTCTGTTACGAATTATTCGATTAAAAGTGAAAATATTGAGTTCTCGTCTCAGAGCATAGGAGTATTAGAGACATGCCATTCACTCGTTATTAATTATTGCGCGATGAGTTCAGAGGGATTAGGTGGGAAAACTGAGTGGTTGGTGCTCTCAAACAAGCAACCGCAAACACATGGGTCATTACTTTCCCTCACTACTACCACGTACATTGCTTTGGCTTGAATCGTTCAAAAATTGAGTCACGAATTGGTAACATGTGTCACATGCTGATGACTCATACTTCCTACAGTTTTAAGTTTTAGTCGCCATCGGTGATTTTGTTTATCGTGTTACTGATTTGGGTTTTAAAAAGTCCATGAGTATCCTCTTCCTGCACACAGACAGACCAAACGACATGTTAATATGCGAGAGTTTTTCAACTCTATATCACGATTGGGGATGATAATTTATTGCTTAATATGAGTACGAAGGTCCTCACACCATTTCGAAGTCAACGTTATTTGTGGCTTATTTTTAGCCCAAGACTACAAGCGCTTAAGTGATTTTTGTTCCGGATTCCCGCATTCGGTGTTGATCATGGCGGTCCTTGTAGAGCTTGGACGGATGCTAGCCGCCTACCACCGAAGATGAAACCTCTCAACGTAAATATTGGATTTGGCATCGCGGTATTTACATGATTCGGGACTCTGCTTTGTTTCAGACCAATTGTTATCACTGTAGGCGGGGCTGAATTGTTTTTTAACCCACGGTTAAATTTAGGTGCCCCAACATCGTAAAAATTGGCGCCTGCTGGTTTGGCTGCGACTGACAAAACCTGGTGTTTTCAGTAATTTTATTACACCTCAGTTCTCGCCGTTGGCTGCAAATCGTTCGCTGAAATCGAAAGCGTTGACTACCTGACAAATAGGTACATGCTCTTAAAAAATTGTGCTACAGCATTCACCAAGTGATGTTTAGTCCCGCTAGCAGAGTTCGAATCAAGTTTTAAGACCATATTTTGCTCGCCGAATAGATCATAATAAAGCCTTCCTCATAGATGTAATGGGCTATCCAGATAGTCCTAGTAATACTATAGAAACGCATAAAAACGCAATTTCAAGTACATTTGGGAAATCTTACGCTGACAGGATTTACACGCAAGTGGACGAGAAAGCGTGCGTTGTTTTCCCCGGAATATCCAGCGAATATCTCGACACATCAAAGGCTAAATCGTGTCTTCTAAGATTGAAGAAAGGTAGTCGATATTCCAGAGCTAGGGTATTTTGGATGAGACAGCTGCGGTCACAAGCTATCGCGCCTGTCAGAAACGAACAATAAGTAAGGCAAACGACAAACATGGGTGTTTTAAGAATTGGAAAGAAAATAGCAGCGTCTTTGAATCTTTAAGAATCAATGAATTATAAGAGAAATTAGCGAAAAGGCTTTCTTCAGCATCGCGTCTAAGCCACGCCGGAGCATTAATTTGTAAATCGATTAGGACGGGTTCGTCACAGTCTGGCTTAGGCTCGCATGGCCGTTGTTGTAACAAAACCCCAAATATTAGCGTAAGTATTGTTTAGTGATCAGACGCTAGCACATCAAAGTATGCTTGATGTGATGTTTACCTTTGTCGCTACTTTAGGTTATTGCGAGAAAACAGCAAACAGAACGACCGATAGTAGTAGTTACGTTTTGATCATTCACTGATATCGGCAGTAGAGGTATGCATCTACTACAAGGACAATATATGGAATAGAACAATGTGAGCGGATGTTAATCCAATGTATGGAGTAACTGACGTGTCTCGTTGTGACGTAGTAATAAGCCATACAGTCCATACAATTTACATGTGTAACCTTCAACCAAGTGGAGAACTGAATTCAATGGAAATGG
This sequence comes from Phoronis australis, assembly GCA_002633005.1. Taxonomy (NCBI): domain Eukaryota; kingdom Metazoa; phylum Phoronida; family Phoronidae; genus Phoronis; species Phoronis australis. The sequence continues at coordinate 1,380,391 of NMRA01000010.1, forward strand.
ATTTATTAGCAATACATGTACGTCAATGAAAGAGTTGGCGTACACGCAGGAAACCTTCAAAATCTACAGTTATAGTGTACATTATAGTCGAATGATTGGATTGAATTCAAGCAATAAGGATATCACGAGCATAGTACTTCAGAGAAATCATTTGAGCCCACAACTTATATCACCGCTATTTTGACGTGATCTCACCGTGCTCCCGTTGACAGGTGTACTTAACACCTATTAAATTATTGAACTAATCCCATCAAATTTCTATCAGGTGAAAAACCATGTGGTTAATCGCTCATTTGCTAGACCAGACGTGCAGCGATGAATACCTGTTTGACTCTGGGGTGAGTATGAGTAGTAGTCCCCCCATGCTATTCACGATCTAGGCATCAACTTGCAACCTCCTCCACATCGTTGTTACATGTGCAGATCACTAGATAAAAGTTCTTGCCAAACAAAATATTTTGTTAAAACAGACAGTTCACATTGCTTGTTTTTGTTTTTGTTATTTGCTTTCGAAACTTCAGTCTGCAATGAAATATAAAAGAGCCAAATGAATTTCAATTCCGCGATTTCCCTGGTAAAATATTAGTTTTATCAACAAAAAGTTTGCTTATTTTGCTAAATTTGTGAGTTAGCAACAATAAACAATAGATGAAATCTACAAGAAACATCTACATGGCGCTTTTAGTCGCTTTTTTGATCATTCAAGGGGCTACGAAATAATTTTAATTAATCGTTGAACTCTTTCAGTTTTTCTATTTTCTATTTTTTCCTTTGCCTAATACAAATCTACAAAAATGTAGGTTTGTCAAATTAGCTTTTGCGTTGCAACCTCCAAAACAGAGCACTTCTGGCAAACATGTAAAATCCACGTGGTAATTGAAAAGCCACATCTAATTAAGTTAACGATTGAAAAACCCTTTGGGAAAAGAAATGATTTCGTTCGCGTCTTCCAAGATGTACGACTTAGAGGTGCATGAAGCTACTTTATGCCTGTTCGTACAATGTACAAATGTATCAAATCTGGATCCGTATTACAAACTAGAATAAATCGCAGCACTTGAGAAAAACCGAAATGGTGCAGACCCTGTACCAAGGAATGTCGCACGGTTGATGGGTGGATGGCTAAAGTGAGGGCAGTACCCTATCGATGCCTCAAAGGAGATAAGTTAGGAAAGAAATGACCAACAGCTGGCGTAGGGGAAAGATATGGAAACCATAGTGTCCAACTGGGCAACAGCTAACGAACTAGTAGCTGTATCACGTCTTTCTAGAGTCCAAAGTACAGAGAAAGAAAACATACAATCAGCAGCACAGTAAGCCAGTTGGAGCAACCTGTTCTCTAAACAAACTTAGCTACTGGAAAGCCAGCGTTTAACAAAAAAGGCAACTTCCGGGAACCTTTGTTAAACTAACGAGACGGTTTACTCTGTTCATACATTCATGCACGACAAATTTCATGAAATTCATAAAAGAACTTGACGGATAAACCAGCATGCTTCAGAGACCTAAAACTGTCACTGGGGGCCCAGCAGTTGTCAAATAGGTTTCAAAATCTACGTGGATTGGTCACCTATTTGTTGATTTCCATGAAGTCCCAAGTCGAAGTTTTTAGTAGACTAGATATAGGCTGGCTTGGTCAAGGTGTGTAATTGGGGTGTTATGTAGTTTGCATGGAAACACACCAAAATGGTTTCTAATTTTTGCAATAGAGTAACTCCATGAAATTTAATATTTCATCACCAGCACCCCGCACACTGGCTTCTTGGACACGTAAAAGTTGGCAAAAATACAGTACAAAAATTAAACATAATTTATCGATCTTTGCAGTCGCTGCCTGCTTTTGTTACCAAGGGCCACGTTTGTTTTAGTATCTTTTCGAATATTGATTGTCAGTGTGTAAAAACATATATATTCTTGATAATCAGTGAAGACGATAATGGAAATGGAAGTGTTGCTCGAACATTTGTAAGCACGTGACCACGTTTTTCGATTTACCATGAAGGCCTCCATAACTTCCACAGGTCTCATATTTTTCCTAAGAGAGTTGTAAATTCTGCTTATTTGGTCTATTAGCTACAAAACGATGTCTGGGATTTCAAGACCTTTGAAACAGAAATATCGACTGCCAAAAAATCAAGACCTCGACTGTCTGTGAAAATTTGGAGATCTTGATTTTTGACAGCCGAGTTCTGGGGATCAAAGACCTTAAATGGAATCCAAGACAACATTTTGTAGTTGATTGACCAACTAAACAAAATCTGTAAAATAAATGAGAATATTTTAACGTCTGTGCAAGTTACTGCAGTTTCTATTTTGTAATTTGGGCTGAAATCAAAACGTCAGAAATGGCCGAAAAGCGTCGGGAGACATTCTGAGGGCTTCAGTAGCGTACACGCATTTCAGCTAAAGTGTCCCACTGCATCAAACAATTATGCCTACCTATGCTACATTTTGTTATGTTTTAAACCAAGTTACGAAAAAGCAGTAAACACAATATTGTTAAAGTTAATAAATAAGCGAGTTTTGTTCGTGCGAGTTGAGCCTGCTTACATCACGTGACAAATGTGCGCAACTTTGCCATTTATGGGACTGCAATGTGCAGCTTGTCATTCGCTCAGCAGCTGTACTATCAATATAGATTATTACATGGCGAAGTCGTTATTCCCAGTTATCCTCGTGGATTTTGTAGAATTATCATCCTCGGGGCTAACGCCCCTCGGGTGATAATTCTCCAAAATCCATTCGGGCTCTAGATAAGGGGTATAACGACTGAGAACATGTAATAATCTATTTAGATCACATACTAAACGAGAAACACTGCAATGAATCGATCTACATTTCTCGACTCGCCTGGGCTTTGTAACTACTTTCTATGTCAGTGGCCCGAGGTCGGAGGGCATGACCTTTTAAGAAAAGCCAATTTTTTTGTCAAATAATGCCTTTACTCAAAACCGCTCGAAAATATAAACAAAACAGAAATAAAGTGAATCTATAAATTAAGGTTTAGCAACTATTAAAGCTTACTAAACATTTTATCACGCTAAGCTTCGACCGGGAAAATATCGTCTGCTAAAGTAGGTTACCTCTAGTAACTGAGTATAATGCTCAAGTCAAAGGATCCCGACGACACGATACCCGCTTTCAAATTGGAAATCGGTGATTTACATGTGAGAGAACACGAGAGAAAAAATTCACTGAATTAAAATACCGCCTTTATGGAAATTATGCGTCTTATTTTTCAAAGCGTATAAATGTCGGTACAATGCCCTTTGCTGAACATGTAATTGTTGCGCGTTCTCAACTTATTCTGCTAAGCCTGTATTCAGACAACTTTCCTGTGCGCTGAGTTAAGTAGGTCACCACTGCTGCTGTGCACTGGGTTGTTATGAAGGTCACTTAGATTAATGACCTAGCCTTTTTAAATTGGAAATTTGAAGGGACTATGTCAACTTTACATAAAAGTTTCTTGCACGAAAGGAATTTAATGGAAATTTTCACCATATGCATATCTTTACCGTAGCCTTGGTGTAAATAATTCTATAAACTTTCAAACTGGACACCCTTTGTTTTTATATGTTTTCGTACATGCTGACACTAAAAACTGCAATAAGCATATTTAAAAGGGAATTCATGAGACTTGCATGTGTAATAAAGCACATTTATTGTCTGTAACATCACATATACAAACAAGAATGTACAGTATATAACATACCTCAACTTTGTACGATTACAAATTCATGACTGGTGCAGTTGCTTGCTAAAGTCTGTTTTGAAGTTCATCTTGGTTTGCAAAAACTTGAGACACGGGTGGGGACACAAAGCTATTCTGTGGAAAGTCACACATATATCTATTTCTGAATGAGTTTCATCATGTTTCAGAGTCCCTTTCGTTATGCCTGAAAGGCGTGAGCAAAGCATCGTCGTAGGCCCCTCAAAGTTCAGCTTCAGGGACCGATAACTCCTCCAAAATTGCACTGAGATCCAAATCGATAGAATCTGCATTAGTGTGACTGTTGTGCTAGTTTCCCCGTCACTGTCACCGTCACTGTTGAGTGCCAATTCCAGCTCCTTTTCACTATCTCAGTCCATGAACACTTCCTCAAGAAACTGGTCAATAGTCACCTTACCACGCTTGGCACCAGCCAAGATAAAACTTGCGTAAAGATTCAAATATCTCAGAAACAAATAACCACAGCAATACATGTATACATGTACAGGAAACTATGAACTGTGGAATGCGCATGCTCACATATATAAGCAGCATACGGGGATTTCACAATTTTTGAATGAAAAACACCAGTGTCCAGTGGCGGATCTACGTTTTCAGTAAGGGGGGGTTTAGGATTNCCGACCGGGGGGGGGGGAGGTCGGGAGGGGTACACCCCCTTCCCGTGTAAGACAACTTTTTTGTTTTTGTAGCCAAATAGTGAAATTTCCATGCATCCTCGTACGTTTCTGACACTTAACATGTTCCTGGAGTTTTTCGTAAGATAGTTAGAAACCCTTCTCGATTTCGTCACATGAACTTGGCTCATAAGTTTCGTGAAACCATATTTGTGCACATCTGGGTATGAGTCACACCACCAGCAAAAATATTTGTTGGAACATCTGCTTACATACACCTTTTAGCGGCATACGAAAAAGTGTGGTGTGTATACAGGGGTTTAGACAACTACCAAATATTCAAGAGCATAAGGAGCACCGACGGGGCGTAAAAACTTGAATGTCAGATAATCGCAACAGCCTCAAGCTGTTTAAGAACGAAGACCTGTACTGTTAGTCCGGAAATAAACATGTGTTCTGTCTCGTTACGAGAAAAACTGGCGAACGATGGTGCTCTCAGCTCATAGTCTATTATTAAAAGCGACAATAAACAATTAAGTATCACGTTATTAAGCTGAATCATGTTGACAACAATTGAAAAACATCAAATGTATTAGGAAACAAATCAGCTGAAAACAGTCTCACGAAACCAAAGCACTCTGTAGGCCTACACCGTGGTGAAAAGATATACAGGAGCAGTTCGTAGAGGGACCAGATGTACACTGAGAGTACACAATAACTCTGGCCTGGTCCGTCACGAGACCAAAAGTACACCTGTGCTTATTATCCCTATAAAAGTAGTCGATCTGTCGCAGGACCAAACAGTACTGGCATAGATAAATAGATTTACAAAGCACACTTTGTTAAAAAACATCACAAGACTAGTTCGCCGAGGGACCAGAAGTACACTGAAACTCGTTATCTACACAAATCAAGCTGGCCTGGTCCGTCGCGAGACCTAAAGCGTACTTCGCAAAAAACTTTGAATTGAAAACTTCTCTCTAGACTCCTTTTAATCCCCAGTGGTTGCTAATACGTATAGTTTACTTATCTGGTGGTCAGCTGCTGCGAGAGGTTGTCTAGGAAGGGTTTTTGCACCGTTCCGTAGTATTAACTGGAAGAAACAAGTATTGAGAACAGATTTAGCTACGCACTACGTGAAATAAGATTTTAGATATGAAGCAAATAGACTCAAGTGGAAATACAAACCAGAATCAGTTTCTGTGCGCTCGTAGACCCTCTGCTGTACTGGGTAAATTTGGCATATCCAAAAATAATTTCTATTTCGTTTTCATTGTACACAAGCATAAAAACCGACATAAATTACAAACTGTGTATAATTATAACTTATTACCTGGGTGTATCTCCAGGAATGTTGGTCCTATCTTTCTGTTGTCTAGACTGCCGAGGAATCTGCATATCGGATCCAATGGTTTGCTGCTCTTCGAACCATTCTACCCAGACATCTTCCACGTTTGTTCCCAACGCTTGCACTTCGTCAACTGCTGTGTCAATGAACTTGTACGCCTCCACAATGTCAGCATCTCGTTTCACAACTCAGTTGGCACTAAGGCCCCTAAGGTTACCAAGTCCATTCAAAAGACTTACAGCTTTTGCAACTAAATTTGATCCGTTCATCATGAACTACTTCAAACCTTGACGATGTATCCCAGGACCCATTTACATCTCTTGCAATCTTCGAAAAAAACGTCCCAATGTCTGAGCGCTTGAAACCCGAAGTACTAACATCAAATAAATGCCCATGGGCATGGGCGTTTCGTCGGGTGGGCCTTTCTGCGGAAATTCCAAGTATAGAAAACGGCAGTGGTGCTTATTGCAGGTAGAAAGACGGTAGGTGTTGAGGTCGGCACTAGGGCTCCTTAGGGGGCCCGTTGAACATCGCACGAGTCTCGCAAGACTTTGTTGTGAAAACGCAGCCTCCCCGCAATTTCTGGTACTGTACACTGTTCGCGAATGCGGTCATTTCGTCAATGTGAGTGCCCCCTTGGTCATTCCTTGTATAGACATAACTTGTTAGAGTGCATCTTCAAACAGACTCGTGACCAGACCACGGCGCCTGCCACAAGCAATTCTTCGAAAAACGAGTTTTCTCAAAAGTATTACATGTACATGTACACTGTATGATATTGCGCAAGACAACTTTATTATACACCAGTCAAATTCGAGTTACAAACGCGTGGGGTGTAATAGGATGACACGGCATGACAGATGAGGTAAAAACGTTGCACGTCAATTCGCCTGAATATCAGAGTTGAGGCACCACAGTATTTCCCCTAATCAAACCAAAACATACTTTAGACTAAAGAAGCTAGTTACCTAAAGAAATCAGCTATAGAGCTGCTCTTTCAGCGGTGGATCTATCTAAAAGGCTTGGCTACTTCAGAAGTGTCGACGGAAGCGCACAATTGATCTCCGGGCTTTTGTCGATGAGCCACGAAGACTCGAAACGCGTTGATTTTCATAACAGCGATTCACAAAGCAAAAAATATATTTTCAGATTGAACACCCCCCTCATTTTTTCCAAGTTGGTTTACTTGGGGTTTACACACGTTGGCAGTATCGTTTTTGTTTTGCTGGAGACGTTTTTTTTTAATTTTTGGATCCTCGCCCGAGGGGGGTTGAAACCCCCTGTACCCCCCGTAGATCCGCCACTGGTGTCCTGGGGTGAGCACACTCTCCTTGCGCAACATAGCCGTAGCTAATTATAGGCGATTGAGTACACGCGACGCATTTTAACAGGATAATAGGCTTGTCGGCTGACCTCGCCTAGCGCAGGATAAGGGTTAAGTATTCTATTTTCACGTTCGATGACGTCAGCCGCAGAGTGGTGTAGTGATAAAGTCGGCGTCTCGAAACTCTTGAGGCCCGGGTTCGAAACCGGCCGCCAAATGTTACCTCACTAGTGAGATAACTAATTGGGTTATTACGCGGTTGTATTTGCCATTTGACGCTAATATTGTGGTATAATTAGAACTTATTCGAGTGGTCTGTTACAGAGAAAGTGTTTTCCAACCATGTGTTTAACCAAAACATCAAGGCCGTCAGTAGCCGAACACCCGACTGATACTGAAAGCAAAATGCGAAAAAGCAAGGCACGTGCTTGTAGATAGGATGTCGGAGTTCCGGTTATAACTTTGAGGGTAACATGTAAACACATCGTCCCTGGCATAAACATTAAAACAAGACTTTCACGAATCACTGTCTAGTCTTTTCTTGGGATATTGTGGCTTATTGGAACCAGTACAAAAGCTTGCATACATCTTGGAACGTTTTTGCTGTGCTTCAAATTGCAAAGTGCCTGCTGAAATATGAAGAGTATTCTGGGACCCACTTCTTCACTTGTAAATTTATGCAACTCGCTGTACAGCAGTGCACTTATCCGCGTGCTACGTTAAAATCAGGACACAATTTCTGTTACCATGCCTACAAGTTCCCAATAGCGTAAGAGGATTATAAATTGCAATTAACTTAGTGCAGTTTCTGTTTCGGCCCATCGCTTACAAGCGACAGAAAAGAATACAATAGCCGGTAGTCTCTCTCTCTCTCTCTCACGTTTCCACAATGGCGGGTGCTTATTGACTTTTTCCGACGGCCCAATTCACGGAAATAGCCGAGATCCCGTTCGCGCCCGTTTTCAGTCCATACGCAAGCTCCGCCCACGAGGTCACGTGATCGGAATAACTTAGAAACAAGCTCAACGAGTATTTGACGCTGCATCAAATATATTGTTCAATATCACGTAGTTACTCAACCTATTTTTGGTGTTGACATGTGCATGATCTGAAAAGGAAGTTTTACTTTGTAATATATGTGAAAATATCATTTAATGTCAAAAATTCCAACAAAGTTAGGCATTGACATTAACGCCCTCCACTAAAGTTAACGATAACGCCTTTGGAAATGCAATAAAATTATATGGAATGTTTCAGTGTTAAGTTATAAAGATTTCGTCTTTCTCATTGTGATATAGTGAATTACAAGTTACAAACAGAATTGTTGAAGTGTTAACTTTGAGCCCTGTTTTGACGGTCAGACATCGTTGCAAGGTCACTTTACGTCATTATTGTGACGATAGTGGAATAGGCTAACTAACCTAAATACACACAGTCAATCAGTTTAACTAACTACATGTAAGCGAAACTCAATTGATTTTCCTTATTGTAGTCTCCCCCGGTGAACGTAGGGTAAGCGTTATATTTCTCTTCTACAACAAAGCAAGAACGTGTGAAACTCACGCAGGTCATAATATTTCAAGAAATTTGCTTACAGTTTAAAGCATTATATAAGGATTGTGTTCTTTAACTTTTATAGCCACGGCAAATCAAACTGGCAACACTGAAGAAATTTATTAGCGAAATTACTTAAACTTAACCGTTTTTCAATCCAAAACCACGACCGGCATCCGACTACAAGTCACCGACGAACACAGACTCAGCGCAAATACACATTCCAAAAGTTGGATAAACAATGGTTGCCGACCTCACCGTTTTCATGGCTAATTTGACAAATCTGAGAGGTGTCTGAATTTCCAACCAAAACATGTTTTGCTGCCAAGAAATGACAGAATATTTAAGAACTCTCAAGGGTTCAAAATAGACCAAACTTCACTTTCTGAAAAACTTGCACTAATAATAATAAATATCATTTGCAGTGACCCAGCTCATAAGGGTTAAGTCTCGAACTGCAAGTTAATTCTACAGACGCCAACTTTTAATAAAATTCACGAGGTTAACGTGGCTCAAACAACTATTGAGCTATACCATATTGTCACGAGGAACCATTGTGTCTTATAGGGATAAGTGCCCGCTTTCTTTACTCAAAGTCGAGAGTTTGAGTCCCACTGAGGAAAACTGCTAGACCCTTGAGTCCCACTGAGGCACACTGCTAGACCCTTGAGTCCCACTGAGGCACACTGCTACACCCTTGAGTCTAGTCTCTAGCTCCTAAGCTCGGATTTAACTGTATAAGATATAAAGTATACAAGTGGTTCCAGGCGACCAGTACATTGGGCTCATCTGAGCGACCTGTGTACGTCTGCTACAACGTATACCACGTTGGCTATTATTATATTTTTACCATTCACCAGTACGCAAGTTTAGTTGGGCGCCCATCCGACCGCAGATAATGCACAGCGGCCTAGTTCACATCAACTTAAACACTAGTTAATTTGAATTGTCGACTATAATTTATTCACCTTTTAAATTGCTATGAAAGTCCATGATTGAGACAGTTTAAATTTTTTTCTGCCCTCTATTTTTGCGAGTACGTGATCAAGCGCAACCTATTTATTTTCTAAGCAGGGGCAATAAATTACGTGTTCTATTGGCTGCAAAACGTAAGCCTACTCTTGATTCGACTTGCAACCAGACCCTCAATGTCCAACACAACTGGTTTATGCTAATGGAAAGGAGCTAGGGTGCAAATTTTCATTATTACCTATGAATACCAGCATCGTATTTTTCTCGGTTTGATGACAATTCCATTCTATTCCTGTGCACAGGAAATAATCATGACTTGGCCTATCACTCCGTTCTCTTCTTCACGTGACCATTCCACGTCTTATGTCGCAATTCAACGGTTTTGAATTTCCGTTATAATTAAACTACTTTATCCAATTCTCGTGTGGCTATGGGTTTTAGGAAAAACTCGATTAAAGCTGTGTGCAAACGTAAGATAATTACTATTCGGTTCATCAACTTTCGTCTCAGTTGCATACTTCATCTTGCTCAATAGGGTACTTCTCATATTGGCACTCTTTAGACTAATGGGTGCACGATTGATCCCGATTCAGATTTGGAACTCCAGAACCACATAGAGATTCATTAATTTGAAAGCAGAGGAGTAACTTCCATTGTCAGCTCTTCCCATTGCTTTATTAGTCATTTCTTCCGAAGTCCGAAAATTAATAACAATCCGAGTTAGAAACAAGCGGAGACCAACTGTATAACCTCATGAAGCCCAAATCAAAAGACAATTTTGGCGAGACGCGAAGGTGTTTAGGTGTCTTTAATTTACATCCGTTATGAGATATGATTTGTTTGGGTGACGAAATATAATGTAACTCGCATTTTGATTTAGTGTGAAAGCATCCTGTTTTGCAATCATCGCCACTGGCAACGGAATTAATAATTATTTGATAGCCGTTGATTAAACCTGCTGTTTATTGTGCAATTGGCAGGACGCAATGTGTTTTTACTGTGCCTTTGAACTTTCGACCCTTGTTTAGTGAACCAGGTCTAACTTCTGAAAATGTGACCGCTCGAACATACTGTAACAGATCCATGATACATGTAAGTGTAACTGGCTTCAAGTACCAAAATGTTGCTACAAATGTGACCGCTCGAACATACTGTAACACATTCATGGTACATGTAAGTGTAACTGGCTTCAAGTACCAAAATGTTGCTACAAATGTGACCGCTCGAACATACTCTAACACATTCATGGTACATGTAAATGTAACTGACTTCAAGTACCAAAATGTTGCTACAAATGTGACTGCTCGAACATACTGTAAAACATCCATGGTACATGTAAATGTAACTGGCTTCAAGTACCAACATGTTGCTACAAATCCTGAGCTAACTTGGCATCTCAGTAAAAAACTGCAACTGAACAATATCGGTGATGAAATCCACAACAACATCTCAAATTCACAAAGTAGGCTGCGTTTTCAAACGAACGAGACACAGCAATCTGTGTAAATGGAACAATACCATCTTTCTAAAAGCAATAGAAATGCCCTGTGAAAACTTTATGTTTGAACTGAAATCGCCTTTCAAGTCAATCATTTCTCACAGATTCATTGTATACCACCACCTAACACATACGTTTCCAATACAGCAATATGCAATCGTTATTTGTGACCACTGTTGAATGAACTTATTTTTTTAAACCAACGAAAGAAATTATGATTACGTTTTGTTTAGGTTTGTGACTTTCCTCGGATGGATTACTGGCATGCAATGTCAGTGGCACCCAGAGACACCTCCAACTCCGTGGGGATTCGACCAGTTTCAGCTTGATCAAGCATGCTTTGAAGCCAACGAGACATTGAAGTTTGAACACGAGGAAGACAAACTTTACTTGAGGCTCGGTATGTTATTGTAGACAGTGTTCTAACACTGCATTACAAAGTCGTGTCGATGGGTACTCTAAAGTATGCCACCAACTCAGGAAAAATGAATATTAACTATGAGCAGGCAAAAGCATCCGTGCAAAATAGAGCAAAGCGCAAGCAACGTACCATTAACTGTGCCACCTGTTTTTAGGTCAGTATCCGTCAAAAGCTAAGTGATAGTTTCGACTACCTGTCGTAAATTATAAAACGGTTTCATTTTGCTTCATTTAATTACTCGGATTAGAGACAATTCTTGGGCGGGAGAAAAGTGTTTAGCATGACGTCATTTATGACGTTTTGGACCCACTGCGGGTCCGAATTGCGTCATCTACCGCCATGACAAGTCATCACTAAATATCCAAATTGTTTGAGAGAAGGCTCAAGAATGTTGATTGGTTCGTTTTACGCGCAGAGCATCAGCTCCTTCGTACTTTACCGGTATTCCGTTCAGATGTTATTTCCGGATGAGCCAACAGTCGTGAGTGCGCGTGCGTCAAGTTTGCGCCACCCGCATAAGTCATACCCGTGTCTGTTATACACCACAATCCTGATAAACCTGAGGACCGTGTTATCAAATCAAGTGTTATTTCATACTTAGTAATGTAGTTCCGATACGTCAATCAAGTTGATAATTCCACTCAATTAGGTCGCAGTAGCACGTAAACGAATATAGTCCGTGATCTTTGGCACCCATTAATCGTTATGGTTGTAAAATTAATGATTAATGTAGTTTTGCGAAATAACTACATGTATATTGCTTCAAGCGTATCTGTTTGAACCGATCAGAATTCCGCATGGATGAAGCTTCGTTATATGTCAATGGAATTGGCGTAACCTATGAGTGGGTTCAATGGCTTGACACCGTGGACTTTCAGCTGAGTGCAACAGCTTCTTTGCTTCCCGACACCTTTTGAAATGGCAACAGATTGAGTGGAGTGCGATCAAAACACATTCTAGGGAACCTCCATACACATAAATTCCACCATATTGGCCATGCGCTTGGTGGGACTTGCGCTCGGAAACCATGGCCTAACACAGTCTGTACATGTAGGCTACGTATAGGAACTATCTAATGTCATTGGCCACTGAGTTGCTATTAAAGGCCACTTTCAGCTGCTTGACGCTAACAATTTGCTGATGCAATTGACACGATTTTTATCACATATTATGTTGTATGAAGTGATTGGCGAACACCAATCTTAGTCAAATTAAAGTGTTTACCAGTTAATTCTATGATTAATACTGAATTTGAACTATCGCAGTCTAACTTCAGACGCACAACAGTAAATTACAAGATGGATATTTTTCAAAGATTTTGTATCACCAACGAAGCTTATTTCCTTTTCCCATGACAATTCGGCAACGGGCTTGAAAAGTAATTTCAATCAATTTTTTTTCTGCAATAATTTGAGAATGAATAATTGATCAATTTTACCCCTCCTTTTATTATACAAAAAGGCGCGGTCGTCAGCACAGTTTTAATGCACCAGTTGACAAGATTTAAACAGTTACAAATGTTCCTAAGACGGCTATGGATTCATGTTACTTAAAAATATTAATTTATTAAAACAAAAGTATCAACACCAAATATCACCTGTCAAGGCCTTCGGGAGAGCCGATTTAGTGAACTGTTGCCTTTGAATTTATAATATGTACATGCATGCAAGCATGCCTGCCTGTATGCATGTATGTATGTGTGTATGTATGTATGTATGGTCTAATGTAATGTTGTTTACCAATTCACATGTCATATGGTCGAATGTCTTCATCCTCATTCTCGTGATAAGCGTTAAATTGGACACACGGTGTGTTCTCTCTCGCGACGATTGTCCATGCACTTGCAGGGCGGGTCCATTCAAGATCACTTCGTACAACAACATGGCCGAAAAATAACTAGGCAAGAAATAGTAGACAATACCATCATTTTCTATGGTGAAAATGACACATTTCGGCTAAAGATTTTGGAATCGCTATTGGTCACGAAAAATATGTGTTGAATGAGCAGCTCAGAGGGAATTATTCTAAAACACTCTCAATCCCCTCGACCCCCACAACCCACGATCCCCTCGACCAACGACCCCCTCGGTCCACAACCCCTCGGACCAGCGACTCCCTCGATACACGACCTGTAGCAATAGATGTATCTTTGCGCTTTTACCCATTTCATAATCATTACGTGGCCGAATGACTGTCCATAAGACTTAACTACACTCAAATATGCCCTGACTCAAATCTGCTGGCTAAAAACAGAAAGGGACGTAAGAACATGATCTTAAATAGCGTCCTATCTTTGTCACGGAAATATTTGCACGAGCGTCACTTTCTACAAAACTTTGGGGGAAGAGTACGTTAACATGAGAGGACATAATTTCACATATTTATCAATAGCTTTCTGTTGTATACTGCATGCAACTTTGAGATTGTTTTTAGTTAACAGCTTGTGTTTTTAAACTGTATTTACCAATGGAATTACATAATTGTCGGTTTCTCGTACTTTCCGAAAAAGTTTGAGTCTGCCATTCACTGAGGAGCAGACGAGACGATTACACTTTGGCGGGAACTTCATTTGTAACTTTGGTAGGTCTTTGATTTGATTTGGTAGCGTTGTGTTTTGTTTCTAGTTCTGGCTTTCAAACGTGCCGAATCGACTCTCTTAATTGCAAAAAAATAACAGGAAATGACCAGCCGAGGTCACGGCCCTACTCGTTGGTTCTGCAAGTCAGGGCTTGTTTCACTGCTCAGATCGAGCCGAGCTTGTGTAGATTTGAATTGGGTCGAGGGGGTTTTGGGCCATGGGACTAAGGGGTCATGGGTCGAGGGGGTCGTGGGGTGTGGGGGGGGGGGTCGAGGGAGTTTTAGGACAATCCGGTCACAGGTGTCTACCGCACGCTCAGCCTGTTTCGATCGGCTTGTGGGCTTCCTAACGTGTGTTGCACTCATACTCTGCTTGTGTGCCACTGTTCCTACTGTCACGTGAATTTCACTGTTTATTTCGCAACGTGCATGTTCTTTCCATTTATTGCCTGATGACGAGACATGCAATCCCGAAATATAACTTGTATATTAATTTGTTGGTTTGGTATGTCTCTCGGTGCTTTGCTACATAGTTGCACGCCTGAACAAAGGAGATCTGTGTTAGTCGCGTTTTCAACGAAGATTGTGTTAACGAAGGGCTTCTACCAAACTACACTGTATATGTATATGTATACGTATTTGTAAATGCATGTGCCCGAACACACAAATAGTTTGACAAAATTCAATGAGAATAACTTAGTTCGACTCGCAAATAATGAATGCCATGTTAACAACTGAGATGAAAATGTTTAGGTGTTGACCAATTATCTCGTCAAGCTAGAGGACCTACGCATCTTCATTTTGGTTTCTCGAGATATCAAGACAAATACGCAAAAGGCAAGAATAAATACTACGGCCGACTGTACGAGGCTGCGTTAAAGAATTTACTAAAACGGTAAGCGTAGTTCTAGCTCATTATGTTGATTACGAGGACAAGACAATTGAAACTTCTGACCTTGCTTGGTGAAAACTAGAATTCGCCTCTAAAAAGTTTTTGTTCGAACGTTCTGTCATTGGACCAATAGGAAAACAACATATGATCATAAACGAACATGTATATTTGAGCAATGAATCCTAGTCGGCACCGGTATTGTATACCGCCACCCCTGCAATTCTGTCAATTGGTATATGTACATGTAGTTTGTAAATGTGTTTAGTGCCTCAGGGGACTACGTGGCGGTTCTCAGACCTCATACATGTACGTGTGATAATGACCCAGTTGGAGGTGACTGAAAACAAAATATTGACCAAGTGTTTTAAGACATGATTACATCCAGTAAATAATCCGATGAAGGAAGATATGTTTGAGCTTTTGATGGCACGCCCGATCATCCGTAGGCTCAGTCAGCTACCCAAAACGTTGTGGGGAGTTTAAAAATACATTCACATGCTCGGAATGGACGAGGGAAAATCGATTTATTTATTGGTGAAAGATATCATGTTTTGCGGTCTTAAGTAGCGGTTAAGGACTGCAGCGTTACATTTTTGATAAAAACATGTAAGTTTATGTAATAGGTAAATTATATTCGATCATCAAAATTAAGCTGCACCTAGATACCCATCAGTATCGCCATTCTGAGTTTTAAAAATGCCGACTCAGCAATTTTACCGCTGCCACATAGCATTTCAAAATGGCCACCAGAGTCATGTCTAAGTATACTTTCAAAAGTGGATTTACTTGATTCTGTTGTTCTCCTCGACGAAACGTGACGTTGTTGATAAAACTGAGCTGCTTGCAGTTTAATCTAAAGACATTGTTTAATTTTCTTAAAACGCTCTAAATATAGGCCATATTTGATTTTTAAATGGCGTCCAAATCAAAGTGACTATCGGGTTTAGTACAAAACATTGTCACTTTCTGATGAAAGCATGGAGTGGTAGTACATGCCAATGGCGATTTTGGCGTGCTTAACAAATTTTGACTGGTTACCCATCGCTGTCACCATGCAAACTAACCGCCATTTTGGATTTATTTCAGAAACGGTGGCACTGCACATTTGACATGGTATTTTTTGGTGTGGCATACCAATCTTTAACATTCAAGTCATAAATCCTATACAACAAAAAATTCCGCGAATATTTTTTATCGATGAAATGAGACCACACCCATGTTGGATTTTAAAATGGTTACCAGCATCTTATCACATTTGCTTTTATTTTTATTTCACAGAAAATAGACTTCAGTGTTAAAAGTCACATGAATGAATTTTGGAACAACGAATTCATTTTTTATTGAAATACACTGTGACATGTCTTTCATGGGGAATTTAAAATGACTGCCATAACAACCAAACCTAAGATGAATGATATAGTTTTTCCAGACTTTCAACATTCTTCTAAACTTTCTTAGTATTCATTTCAAATTAGATAGCAACTCATCTATGAAGATCCTCGTTTGAAACACCAATATTATTTGTATGTAATTGACTTTAATTTTAACTTGGAGTCGATTTTACCTGACGCATGAACAAATAAGTAGACAATTTGTTAACCACTTAGAAGCAAGCAGCCGAAACCTACCGACGTGAGCATTTAAATGTATCTGCATGCTCCTAGCCATGCTAATGTATAGCAGGAACTACACGACAATGCTATCTGAACATCATCTACTCCAAACAAAATGTAATTGTATTCATTAACAATTTTTAATGTGAAAACAAAATGTTTTCAACTACAATGTAGGTGACCTTCGCACTAATGATGTACCTTGGTGGCTCACATAACCCGCATCATGCAGTGTTATTCCCCAACACACGTCACGATACTTACTGGACACGCTTGAGTGATTTACGGCAGATTATTTTCAACACAAAAATCATTCTTAAAAACATTTGGCGATTTTCAACCTACTTCACATTCACATCGTCGCTATATGCTGTGTTTCTAACTAATTTGGTCAAGTAATCAATGGATAAGGAATTTGCGCGTAAGTTCCACTTTAACCGCTGAAAAATTCCATGTAGGTCATACGGCCAGTGTACGTTATAAAACTAATCACAGTCGAAGGCATCTCACTTTGTATCACTGTCCAATCATTGCTTTAATTATTTTTCATGACATCACACAAAACCGAATGAGATGCCCTTCTGGCGATAGAAACATGCACTCAACCATTGGTCGATCAGAAAATTTTGGTGAACCAGAAAAGCCGGCGGACCCCTTTGAGGGAACAGCTAATGAAACTGGTATGCTAAGTCATATACATTTGAACCCAGTGAGCGACTTAAAATTCACCAGGTTGCACATGTGAGAAAACGCCACTGCTCATAGAAATGCGCACATTCACAAAGTCACGTATAGCCACAAACCAGCAGGCGCCCAGAGGCCGATTACCTGCACTCTACTCTCAATCAATTCCACAAGGCGAATGTCAAGTATCCCGTTTAAAGCTTCAATGCAAAAAGATTTGCGCCGTTTGTGTTTCAGCAGGCATTGTTGAGTTGTACATTCTAGGAAAATTTCCGTGACAGTATATGTCATGAACGTGGTCACTACGGACAAAACGCCTATCCTCGCATTTTATTTTTTTGCTCGCACGCAGATGTTTTGACACATAGCGCACCATGCGCAGCTTATAATGAAAATAAAAATTAATTTTTAAATAATCTTTAGTGGCCTTTCGTGTCTCGCTTACCCCAATCTGCAACTTTTCTCGGTCAAGGACAAATTTAACATTTATTTGGTGTATTGCATACATTTTAAAGACAGAACATCAACATCGTGTATTTTAGGTACGTTGATATTCCTCCTTTTCAATAGGCGTTGGGAGCGAGGAAGCGGGAGGCAGGGGAGGCGAACGCTTCTTTAACCAAAATGTTGGGGGGGGGGGTAGATAAGTTTCCGCCCCCCATGTTCCGAGTGTGAATAAGTATCAATTAACGCTTCTTGACTAAAATTAATTTTGAAATCGTCTATTTAAAATATGGCTGAAAATGAGTATGAACAGCACACTATCAAGTAGTGTACATGTATCAACAGACACATCATTTGTTCATTGGTGAAGCATGACACGGAAAATGTAACTTTTCCCTAAAGTTTTTTGAGAAGAGGCATGCATGGGTTCAGTTTCCCGCCAGTTACTTCACAACTGACAGACGACACAAGGTGTCGCAGAAGTTTGAGTAAGTTGACTGTAGTTAATGAAACGCTGTTTTTGATTACCAAATAAGGCTAGGGAAGAATTATAATTATCGCCCGTGTTAACTTATGTACCGGGCTTAGCAATCTTGATGTTTTTCATTGATTACCAAATTGTTTCATCATTTTGCAAAAAGCCAATAATCGAGCAGATACATGTACTGTGGCGACACTTGTTTTTCTGTTTATGGCAGTCGCATTTTTTACTTTTGAGCCAATAATTAATTAATATTTAAAATTGTTTATTGATCCCTTGAAATGATTTGTGTACTTGGGACCTCATTACATCTAGCAAACGAATCTTCCAATTTGCTGCTCTATGTATAATATTGCCTGGCATCACTCGCCCTAGAATGTTAGCAGTTTGTTCATTATTTACAAAATTTGCAAATACACTTGCAAGGACGCGAGTCCTTCATCGTAGCACTGTTTTTATGTTTGGTCGAAACATCATACCTTGAAATGTGCCGAACAAAATGTGGCTTGTTTCTTAGCAACAGGTATACTAAAGGCTATCAAATCTCTTAAGATGTATTAATAAAATTCTTCTTGAGACACAGGGTTATGGTGGCAATTCTAAAAGTGAACAGTTTGGCAAATCTAGTCATACAATGGTCGTTTATATCGACGAAATCCGTTTGGTTATGTCTTAGAATTAGAAGAAGGGAATGCTAGCTCCCGCGCGTGACCTATGCTTTCTAATCACATGCGATTCCTTGATTTCAGTGGACCAGCCGCGAGAGTTTGCACTGTGAATTTCTGGTTGTCCGATTTTTGTTCAATTGTTTTATGATCAACTCTAGCCTAATTTCAACGTTTCTTTTTCATTTTGTCATTTTTTTCATAATGGAATCATCAAACAACACTCTTGAGGCACGGCTCCAGAAAACCATCAATTTCTGGGCAAATTTTAATTTTAATTTGTCAACAAACCCGTCATTAGCACTGGCCATTCTTTACACGCACCGGCCCGCACATGTAGCCATGGGTGGATGCCTGGAATAATCTGGCCTATGATATCTTTTCTGGAGAGCGTTGGGTCAATAGGAGCAAACTCTTAGCTTTTTTACTGCGGTGGTAACTAGAGTGCTCCTCACGACTCTTTGAAGCACCTCTCAATGTACTGCAACTTGTTTTCAATGACTATTAATTAAAACTGACAATACACGTGCCGTTGTACTCGGTCTTGCCCGCTAGGCGTGATAGAATTTGGCATCTCTGTCCTACAGTTCTATGGCTTGTGTTCAACAAAAATTCCACCCTAAGCCTTATTTCAAAGCAAGAGGCATTAAGGAATGCAGCTACCTACGCTTGCGCGGCGCAACCACAATCGTGCTTGATCGAAGTTGGCATTCCATTCCTAGGGCCCTATGTTATAGACATGTATACGTTTTAATGGTAATGCTAATACGATTCCAAGCTGCGTATGAGCTTAGATTGTAGGCAAGGGATTCACAACTCCAATATTTTTACATGAAATTCTTAGAAAAGGCGCCACTTATGCTAGCCTATTTAAACTCTGGCTTCGCATCTGCTTAAAAAGGCTTACATATCACGAATCTCGACATAACTCACAGGGATCATTGTGTATGTTGTATAGCCAATATATATTCAGACTTATCAACCGCCCTTTCGAGCCAAGCTAATGAACAATGCCCAAATTTAAGTTGAAATTGTGATCGTCTTAGCTAAGATCAGGGTTACGATCTCTGATAAAACGAGACCCAGAACTTCAAATCACGCTAAATGGGGGTTCCTTTAGTCATGCTTTTTACGGAACGCAGCCAAGCTAATGAAACGGGTACTTCTAGGAGCTATCAGACATTTTGTTACTTCCTTCCTCCCCCCACACTTTTCTAATCCCCGGTTATTCAGACGGCTGAGGAGTGGCCCCTGAGCTGCACATGGGGAGCGCCTCAGTGAAATAGACCTCTGCAGTTCGGGGCACCTTAATGGTTACAGACATGCAGCGTCTTTAATAAATTGTGAGTTCTGTTTCTTAAATCACCATCCGTGCCGGTTTCTTACCTCCTGTGACGTCTGATAGGGGGGTGGGGTTATAGATGTCATACAGAATATTGTTGTTATTCTGTTTGTTTTATAACGTCATTTCCTACAGGCAGAGCCCTCTTTCTTGATAAGCAAAATGACCTCTGCGTTCCGATTGCAGGACGCCGGTACATATTTTATTTATTCCAGACTTAAACTAAGGGGGCGAAAAGCTCGCAAGTTTATCTATCAGCTGAAGAGGTTTGGTATTCTTGTCTACTCCCACCTACATCTCGCCTGCCCCAAACAAGAGCGGCCTTTGTGCAAACCGAATAGTCAGTACCGGACAGCTGATGGCTCGTGCAACAACCTACGAAAGCCCCGAGCCGGTCAAGCGCAAACCCCGTTTGCTAGATTCTTGTTCCCTGAATACGACGACGGTAAGAGGAGTAATCAATGCACTTTAAACTTCAAGGAAGCTTGCACGTTTCATTCTGAATCTCATACTGGAAATAACTATAATCCAGCTCATGAACAATGATGTCCCCAGTATCCAGTTTCAGTTACAGCGTAGTAGTGAATGCATGCAAGGCAGTGAATGAGAGCTTTGATTTAATTCGAAAGCGATTTCTGGAGGTTTGCTAAAATTAAGAAAAATGGTTTCAACTCTTTTTCCATTTTCTTTGGTCTATGCTCATCTCAAAGTTGCGATCTGTATATTATGGCGGTGTTCGCCTCTGCTCCTGTTGTAAGCATAATACACGAAACAAAGCCGTCGTCATTCGTTCTCACGTTCATTGAAATACACTTGTCAATTTCCACAGTGATTGTGCAGGAGTTAGGGAGATTTAAACTCAAACGGCGGGCCAAGGAAAGAGTAGACGCAGGGCAGACAGCGGACGCCGGTTATAAGTACCTGCAATATGCCACCGCCTGCAGCATTGACCGCGCATAATTGGAACGCAACAGTTCTTGCATCGCGTGAGCTGCCTAATGTTGTGCAGCATTGACCACATCTCTCCTTTTGACCAATTCTTATGTTCGAGGACGTGCAGTCGATCGTTCGCGTTTTATGGGGTGTCTGCTTGAACGTATTCTCAATAGCGCCATTCTTATGCTCTCTTGCACACGCACACACACACGCAGGAACATACATTATTCAGTCATCCTTATCCGTCCGTCCATACGGCGACCGCTATCGTGTCTCAAAAAACCCTTGACGATTGTTTGTGAAATTTTGAAGACGTTCTCTTATTGTGAGTGTGACGGTAAGAGCGTTTTTTCTCACATATCCGACAATCAGTCTGCTCCCTAGTTTCAATTTTATTTTTCACGCTAATTTCTTAATGTCTGAAGTTAGTCGACGTTTTCTGGTGAAATTTGACAGATTTGTAAATTTACATGTGACTACTAAAAAGCCGACGCTTTCATCTCGTTTTTGGAGGGATTCGAGAGACGTTGCGCTACCTGGTGGTTGTTTTTACTATTTTCGGTCTGTCAGTGTCAAGTTTTCCTGAGATGAGTACATGGGTGGCGCACCATAACGGGGCTGGGGAGGAGAGGGGGGGCTATAGCCCCACTATTTTCAGTGCTACGCCGCCCATTGGAATAAACCGTTGTTTTCAATTAACCGGATTTAATCAGCTTCAGTTTACAGCACAATACCTCACTGGGATAGCATCGGGTTCCTGTCCCGGTTATAAATCTGCCAGAAAAACTCAACAACCCAAGTGTTTACTTTGCTTAATACAACAAAGGGCAACACGATGACCCAGACAGATGCGCAGAGCTCAATGTGGCTTATTTGGACTAAGTATAAGGCTTAGCTATGGTTTAACGTCCACCTCTCTATCAGGCAAACCATGATCATGACAATTGATATGTGTTCCTATTTGGTAGAGGACCCGTGGCGATGATTTACTGACGGCTACTGTGGCATTTTTGGGCCCGTGACTGTATCTCATGAACCTTTTGAAGAAATTTTGTTTAACTTGAATTTCTATGAAAGTGACAACGGATGGCGAAAACGTTCGGACGTATGAGATTACAACTGCGCAATTTATGTTTTTACCAGTGGCTCAATACAAGATCCTTGTTGGATATTCATGAAATATGGTACAATGTGTTTATGTTGACGTAGATTTGGCACAAATCAGATTATTGTGAGGCACCAAGGGTTAATTTTGTTTTTCATTGTGTTTGACTTGATAGCTGCCAAGGTACTTGATGGATGATCATGAAATGTGGCTATTAAGTAAGTATAACGTATGCAACACCGGTTTCGGATGGATTTAGTTTACGTTGCTCTCCCTCGAGACCTTTCTGGTGTTGTTGTTGTGTCGTTTTTTGTTTTGTCGTCTAACTATTTGCCGTAGTGCAAGGAAAGTGTCAAGTCTTTATAATTAGTTTTACAATCATTGAATTTATAGGCCACCATACAACACATACACAAGGACTGAAACAAAATACAAACTAAGACCCTTGCACATAACAAGTAAACCTCGTAATATAGAATGACTAAAGTACACAAAAATTCACAAAATCAGAAAGCACTGACCATCTGTATTGGCTTCACATCATAACAGAAAAGCATGGATTCGAAGTAAAACCATCATACTTGAACTTGAGAACAAAAGTGACAAGTTCATTCAATACCAAGTAAGAATGACTTTTCCAAAACGACGCCCCTAAAAGGAGACTCAACCCCAATTGTCAGCAGCGACAATGACTGCCCACCAAAAAGTGCATAGTAGTACAAAAATAAACAACAGGGGTGCTTGATTTGAAGGCTACCAGCAGTACCTATACTACGAACCTTTTGAAGAATCATTAGCGAATGTGACAGGAGTATTCCTATTGGGCAGAACATTTCTAACTTGCTTTGAACCCTCCAGAGACTGTTATTAAGTTTACCAAGCATTGCTCTGTTTCGTGGTAAATTTTGAAATATCGATCATCCCCTGCATCTGCGATACACACCTTGGATGCATACCAATGGCTCGTGTTACTCTCATTGGAGTATAATGGGACATGTTATTCTGGCTGCGATTAGAACGCTGCAGGAATAAAATTTAGCGTGCAGACCAAGGCCACTTGTAAATTGGGTTCGCCAGTTTTCGCGTTCTGTGCGACAGGGCCCACAATTTAGGTGACGTTTTGTACATAGAAGCTATCCTTCCACTTAATTGCCCACCCTGTACGTGGAATCCAGAAATCTGTTAATCAGGCCAACGAAAAACAGACTTCAACAACTCCTGCCATGATGCTAAGAAGAAACTAACACCCTATGTTGAGTGTTTACTTAAATAGTTTAGATCTTTTTGGAGAGATGAACCTAAATCATATAATAGTAATTAAAATATGATCAGTCAAAACAGTAAGCTGTTAAGACTAACAAATTCGAAAATTTTTAACTCAGACCAGGATACGGTATAGTAAATATAGCTGACTTTTAAGAGATCACGTAAGAAAGCACATACCAGCGTCGGGTCCAGGACTTTGAGTTGGGTGGGTGCAGGGGAGAGTATTAGCCAGGATTTTGCCCGGACATTCGCACCCCCGAACTGCCAAACGGAATCTGGGGGAATTTTAGGGGGGTATGGCCCCCTTGGTCCCCTTAAATTAGCCACTGTATACTGTATATGAACAACTGTGAGAAAAGTTTTGTTACCGTATAAAGGTGTCGGTTCTCCAAGGACTCTTGGTTATCATGGCAAGCCCCTGAATAGTGCGCGTCTGATCAGCCGAGTGGTACACACTGCCGACTCAAAAACAACGGAAGCAAGAGGAATCACTCTGATGTTCATGCAGTGGGGGCAGTTCTTGGATCACGACATCACGCGCACCCCAATGCTAGCAGGTAACTATCGGTGCACACAATTAATCATAAATCATGAACGTGTAAATGATGTCATTTGCAAGTGACGTTTACCTCATTCATAATTCTGTGATATCTGCAACCTTGTTACAATGCCCTGCTGTTTGTGGTTTTGCTAGCAATAGTCCCTTACAGAAATGCTTGGTCTTGAGATCCAGTTTGGTGCTCGCTTGCTCGCTGATCCGTATGTAACTCTTACAGGTTTGCTTTTTGCAGGTATTTATTATGATTTATAAACAAGTACAAAACAAACAAGTACATCCATTCATTAACGCATGCGCACCTCAGGAGAGACCATTCTCGTATCTCCTATAAACTAAACAACTTCTACATGGAGTTGCGTGAACAATGAAATTTTCCCATTTCGCAGAGAAGCTGTCATATACAAAGTTTTTATATGCAATTAATTTTTCAGCATAACAGTACTCATAAGTATATGAAACAAACCTGCGAAAATTAGATATATTTTTGTGACATTTTTCCTTGTAAATGTACTGTTTGGCTATTAGAAGCAAAATGTTAAATAGAAAATCATGCGTCTTATAAAGTCCAAGAATAACACGTTCGTAAGAGAGACTGTTGGGAAGCTGAATGCAACACGTTTGCATTAGCTTTCCAAATTCCTTCCAGAAATCTTGTACAAGGCGACATTCCCAAATAAGGTGTGACAGCGTCTCTGGAGCTTTATTAAAAAAGGAACATAAATTAGAATCCCAAACACGGATTTTGATTAAAAAGGTATTTGTTGCAGTAATCCTGTGTAGAATTCTAAATTGGAACCATGTAATGTTGGGATCCTTCGTAATTTCATAAGGCAATGCGTATATTTTCTTTCAATCCAAGCTATCTCCTAATTCTATTTCCCATTTACACTCTGACTTAGAAGCTTTCTTAATGTCATTTGAACAACCCTTCAAATCTTTCGGTAAGTAAGTAATTGCTAAAGGAATGCAAGGAGAGTAGACATTAATACTTTTAAATTTACTTTGAAATAGACTTTTTTGAAAACGCCTTAAAACGGAAACAACACCATTACATGTATATTCTACAAAGTTGGTTTTTACATCGAACCCATTTTCCATATGGTTCAAAGTAACGAAATCACTGTCAGAGGTATACATATCTCTAATAAATCTTAAGCCTTTTACAAACCAAGGCTTATAAAAACACTTGTGCCTGCGATACCAAGTTACTATTAAACCACAAAGGTTCGTTCAAAAAGTTATTTTTACTTGAAACAAAAATTTTCTTGTAGAAAGGTGTCAAACTTTCAAATACGTTGCGCTTGTAGGAATTACCAATTAGAGTTAATTTCGACTTAATAAAGTCATCTCCAAATAAGCACGATTCCTTAAGAACGGGTAGAGTGAGTACAGTAATTCACCACTTTTAGAAGCAGGGCTTTCAAGATATCTTTAGGCCATAGCGTGTATTAAAGCTTTGCTGAAAATATGCAAATTTACCATTTAAAGTCCCCCTTGATCAAGCCCTAAATAGGCCGTGGTTCGTTTAAGTTTACCATTACGAGCCTGCCATACAAATCTAAAAAATGTCGTATTCAATTCATACAAGACTTTTTGTGGTGGAGTTGGTAAACTTGACAACAAAGTTTAGAAATAGCTAATTACTCTGCGCGTGTAAGCGCAGGGTACTGTTGTTCCTGGGTTTTCTTCAATTTTATTACTCTGCGCGTGTAAGCGCAGAGTCCTGTTGTTCCTGGGTTTTCTTCAATTTTATTACTCTGCGCGNGAAGCTATCCTTCCACTAAATTGCCCACCCTGTACGTGGAATCCAGAAATCTGTTAATCAAGCCAACCAAAAACAGACTTAAACAACTCCTCACCTTGCCATGATGCTAAGAAGAAACTAACACCCTATGTTGAGTGTTTACTTAAATAGTTTAGATCTTTTTGGAGAGATGAACCTATATCATATAATAGTAATTATTAAAATATGATCAGTCAAAACAGTAAGCTGTTAAGATTAACAAATTCGAAAATTTTTAACTCAGACCAGGTTACGGTATAGGAAATATAGCTGACTTTTAAGAGATCACGTAAGAAAACCACATAGCAGCGTCGGGTCCAGGACTTTGAGTTGGGTGGGGGGCAGGGGAGAGTATTAGCCAGGATTTTGCCCCGGCGTCAGACATTCGCACCCCCGAACTGCCAAACGGAATCTGGGGGAATTTTAGAGGGGTATGGCCCCCTTGGTCCCCTTAAATTAGCCACTGTATACTGTATATGAACAACTGTGAGAAAAGTTTTGTTACCGTACAAAGGTGTCGGTTCTCCAAGGACTCTTGGTTATCATGGCAAGCCCCTGAATAGTGCGCGTCTGATCAGCCGAGTGGTACACACTGCCGACTCAAAAACAACGGAAGCAAAAGGAATCACTCTGATGTTCATGCAGTGGGGGCAGTTCTTGGATCACGACATCACGCGCACCCCAATGCTAGCAGGTAACTATCGGTGCACACAATTAATCATAAATCACGAACGTGTAAATGATGTCATTTGTAAGTGACGTTTACCTCATGCATAATTCTGTGATATCTGCAACCTTGTTACAATGGCCAGCGGTTTGTGGTTTTGCTAGCAATAGTCCCTTACAGAAATGCTTGGTCTTGAGATCGAGTTTGGTGCTCGCATGTTCGCTGATCCGTATGTAACTCCTACAGGTTTGCTTTTTTCAGGTATTTATTATCATTTATAAACAAGTACAAAAAACAAACAATCAAACAAGTACATCCATTCATTCACGCATGCGTACCTCAGGAGAGACCATTCTCGTATCTCGTATAAACTAAACAACTTGTACATGGATTTGACGTGAACAATGATATTTTCCCATTTCGCAGAGAAGCTGTCATATATAAAGTTTTTATATGCAATTAATTTTTCAGCATTACAGTACTCATACGTATATGAAACAAACCTGTGAAAATTAGATATATTTTTGTGACATTTCTCCTTGTAAATGTACTGTTTGGCTATTAGAAGCAAAATGTTAAATAGAAAATCGTGCGTCTCATCAAGTCCAAAAATAACACGTTCGTAAGAGAGACTGTTGGGAAGCTGAATGCGACACTTTTGCATTGGCTTTCCGAATTCCTTCCAGAAATCTTGTACAAGGCGACATTCCGAAATAAGGTGTGACAGCGTCTCTGGAGCTTTATTACAAACGGAACATAAATTAGAATCCCGAACACGAATATTGACTAAAAAGGTATTTGTTGCAGTAATCCTGTGTAGTATTCTAAATTGGAACCATGTAATGTTGGGATCCTTTGTAATTTCATAAAGCAATGCGTATATTTTCTTCCTATCTGAGCAATCTCCTAATTCTATTTCCCATTTAGACTCTGACTTAGAAGGTTTCTTTTAACCAGGTACCACTGTGGTGCTTAAACTGTTTATCAGCTGGTAGTGATGACGTGATTCCTACAAAAGAAAGTCTGTCTTGGACAACAAATCTTTTGAATTTTTGGGGGTGGATTTTGACAGTCAATTGGATAGTATGACGCATAAGAACTTCACCGCAAGATTAATTGAGATTAAGTCTTTATTAAAAAATGGAGTCGACTAAAGGCCGTTTGGTAGAGTAACTGTAATTAAAACATTAGCTATTTCTAAACTTAATTTTTTGTTGTCAAGTTTACCAACTCCACCACAAAAAGTCTTGTATGAAATGAATACGACATTTTTAGATTTGTATGGCAGGCTCGTAATGGTAAAATTAAACGAATCACGGCCTGTTTAGGACTTGATCAAGGGGGGCTTTAAATGGTAAATTTTCATACTTTCAGCCAAGCTTTAAAACTTGCTATGGCCCGTAGTTATCTTGAAAGCCCTGCGTCTAAAAGTGGTGAATTACTTTTGTCACTCTACCCGTTCTTAAAGAACTTTTGCTTCATTTGGAGATGACTTTATTAAGTCGAAGTTAACTCTAATTGGCCATTCCTACAAGCGCGACGTATTTGGAAGTATGACATCTTTCTACAAGAAAATATTTTTTGTTTCAAGTAAAAAGAACTTTTTGAATCAACCTTTGTGGTTTAATAGTAACTTGGTATCGGAGGCACAAGTGTTTTTATAAGCCTTAGTTTGTAAAGGCTTAAGATTTTATTAGAGGTATGTATACCTCTGACAATATCTCTGACAGTGATTTCGTTACTTTGAACCATATGGAAAATGGGTTCGATGTAAAAACCAACTTTGTAGAATATACATGTAATGGTGTTGTTTCCGTTTTAAGTACTTTTCAAAAAAGTATATTTCAAAGTAAATTTAAAAGTGTTAATGTCTACTCTCCTTGCATGCTTTTAGCAATTAGTCACTTACGGAAAGATTTGAAGGGTTGTTCAGTCTTTAATGACATTAATCACATGTTAACATTATGCTATGCTTTAGGAGAAGGGAGCTCTGAAATCAAATGTTGCAAGTCGGACTACACGATCAACCAATACGAGCTCAGAAAGTCGGGTCTTACCGAAAAACAGATTGAAGAACGCCTTAAACATAGGTGGGTAAATAGGAGACTTTAGTCTTAATTTAGATCACTTGCATTTGTGGATTCGATCCCAAACCGCTCCTTAGGGAAATCTGACGCGATGTCTTGCCTTGAAAATAAACGACAGATTGTTATTGCTCAAGATCAGGGTCTGCAAGTACGCATGACACGAGGGGTCATTTTATACGTTGAGCATGGACTTGGGAAATAACGAACTGTCACAGAAATCACTCTGCTAGAAAGAAGTTGAGAACAGTTAATAGCGGCAAGTGTCCTTTATAAAATGCTAAATGCTCATTTCTTTGTTTGAAGCCACTTCCCGGTTGCATGAAACAGTCCAAACAAGGACTTAACAACGTTTACTAAATCAATTACGTTTTTGTGAAAACACCGATTGTGTTTTTAATTCCATTTCAACTTTTGGTTTTTATCCAAATCGTTGAATTTTCAATATTATCAGAAATAAATAGGATTCTTTTCATGCAGCGCCTCTAATTTCCTATCTATTTTCAATGAATTCAGGGTTCAGTTTTTAGTATGTTCCAAATTTTCTCTTGAGGTGAGTGACCCGAGTTTTGCTCACGGCGGTCGGGTGCAGTCAGCCTTGATTGGCGTCAGCGCTTCAGATTTTGCGCCCGATGACTCAGCTGGATACAGTTTATATAGGTCTCAGATGTCCCATTTGATTATGGCTGTCCACTGTTAAGTTTTTAATTCGCACTTTCACAGACGCGATAAAGTTGTGTTTGCCTCCGCCTAAAGGAAATTTGCTCCAGCAACTTCGAATGAAAAAACGACCAACTGTGAGAGGGGTTACATTAATTTAAAGAGCAAAAGTTAAGTAACCGGCACAGTGCGTTCTGCTAATAAACTGCTATGTGGACAAACTCGCTACCCCTAGATGTTTAGTTCGTGTAATTGAATAGGGAAAACACCGAGTAATTCACAGCAGTCCTTCTGGCCTTATCAGGAGAAACCTTGGCTATGCATATTATTAGAAAATGTAATTTGTAGAAAGGAGCTCATGAATAAAGGAAGACAAAAAATTTGCAAAAGACTTAGGTTATTTAGTTGAGTCCGAATCTAAGACATGCAGCTGGGTACAGGTTTAAAGCCGTTTCAGTATATCGTTCAGCAACTGGATGTTGATGTCACATAAAACACATCCGGAACACCTTGGGTATTTTGGAAACCTTAACTCATTCCTTGGAGTTGTTTCGTGTCTGATCATGTGCCTATCTCCATCACAACAGCAAAGAATTTGCTCAACAAACGTTTCAAAATCATGGCCGTCCGCCAGACGTGTGCGACGTCAATATAGGTCTGTGAGCTAATCTGCTGATGTTCTGTTATTCAACATTTCAGCCCGTTATCACAGGAGAACACCGGCGGAAGAAACAACTCCGAGGGCATAATTTGAGGCTAGTAAAATACCCCTGGGGACTGTTTCTCGGAGAGCATATTGTTTTTTGACTTTTGGTCTAAAATCAGTCTACCGATGGCTTAGCCTTAGTCAGCAAATTACGCTAAAGCTAAAAGTAAATAAAATGTGTCTACAACTCGACGTCAAACGACAGATTGGGAAAAGACTAAAAGCTAAAATCAAAAGACAAAAACTCAACGTTTAGCTATTGACTCGTCGAGTGACAGCCCCATAGTAAACCGAATGATTTAAGTTGCCCTGTGTCCATTCGAAACATCTCGGTCATTTTCATAGCTTAAAATTTACCCTCATCGATGGTTCACATTATTTTCGCTGTGTAAACGTCCTACTTACACCCATTTGCCATTTTGAACGTCACGACGTACCACCTAAATGATATATATGTACACTGCATGCACGCACCCAGCCTAAAATATAGGGGTGCTCGAATTCTTCGCTTCGCGGACCTTTTACTGAAAAAAATCAACGCGGAGCAAAAACGGGGCAACTAGGTTCAGGCTTGCCAATCATGCATCCGCGCCGAATTCCTTTGGACTTTTTGGACTTTTGTCTCGTTTATTCGGATTTTTGTTTCACTCAGAAGGACCTTTTTGCCCAAGTCGCCAAATTGGGGGTTCGTTCGAAACAGAGGAGAAGAATTGTTAGAACATAATTGTGTATCGTTTTGAGTATCTTAATAAAGTATTAAAATCGTCTCCTCATGACTTGCCGACAGTCACAGCCCATACTCACAAAGTTTGTTGAGGAAATGGCGAAACTGTCACTGAACCCACTTTGTGCTCAACAATTTTTGAAGTAAAACTTGATTAACTGGATATTATGCATAGCATTTAGTGAGATAAGGACAACTTTTTATTTTACCAAATTGAAATAATGTCAAAATAAAGAGCAGCACAGTAGTAACAGCGGGGAAAGTGGCATCGCGTGCAGAGTATAATGTGGGGTAATGGGGTTGGACTGTCTGCAAGCGAATACAATATATGTTCGCCATACGGGAAAAGCGGTCCGCAAAAGCGCATGTGAGCCAACATGAAGTGAACAGCGTGTCCGAGATGATTTAGTGCTCGAGTATATATTTGTCTTGTTACAATGAGACGCTTCCATTAGTACAAAACGTCACATCATTACAGTAAACTTTGTACTGTTCAGTGTACTGGAGTCATAATTGAATCCAATACAGATAATCGATAATAGACTAAAATCAAAGTTCTACCTTTCTGGTCTATTCAGAGAGGCATGCTTCCCAATACAGATTCCACAGGGAGACCAGTATTTCAAGCGGTCCTGCATGAACTTCGTCAGATCAAGTCCGTCATCGCCAGCCGGTTGCTCTTTCGGTAGGCCATTTGCTACTGTCCATTGATAATCAAGTCGGTACACATATGAACTTAAATTCAACGAAGACTTTTGCTGGGAATTTGCCTCATGTTATACTTCAGGATCATACGAAACACACTATAAGATCTGTGCGGAGGTTTCTGTTAGAGTCTATTTCAAAACGCCGACTGTGAAGATGTAAGTATCCAAATCCAACGTTCTTATTTTTTACCGTTGGATTTGAATGTGTCAATCTTCACGTGTTCGCTTGTGATTAGACTTTTCCTATTATTATGGCAAAAAGCAACATTACTAAACGATTAGTTTTCTGTAAAACGCATTTACGGATGTAGGTTTACACTTTTGCTGATGGAATTTGTCTAATTTGTACCTTTGGGAACAAGGTCAACTATTTCACAAGGAAAGGAACTCGCTACATTCTGATATCAGCTTCAAGTGATCGTAATAAGACTACACTACAGCACCGTATTTCCCATAGGATCTTTGATTTCTACCAGGAAAACTGGTCAATAAAGTTTCCTTGCGTCTGGCCTAATGACTTCGTTGCATATGCAAAGTCTGTGTGGGTTATAAGAACCGTTTCCCTACCTCACTACATGTACATTTAAGATAGTACTTTATATGCATCTACGGCTGGTGTTGCATTGGCCTCACTTGGCCTTTCTGATTGGTATAGACCTTTACATTTCCTTTTATGCGATAACGCTCTAAAAACGTACAATGGCATTAAAAATCCATCCCACCTGCCGCCCCGCTCTTACTGTCATCTCAGTAGGCTTATATCAGAAAAAAATGCTTAACAGGAGACTGTGTGAGCTTCGGACTCCCGTTTGGGAGACCCTGTTCAAATCTTAGTTTCACTGGCAGACCAACGAGCATTTCATAATCCTACTCCTTTGAGTTTTCTCATAGTGAATGCATTCAAGGGAGTTAATGAGAACCTTGGTATAATACAAAAGCAAATTCAGGGAATGTGCTAAGATATAAAAGATATTTCTCCCCTTTGGCAAGCGCTTGGTCTGTTGAGTAATTCATTGACCGTTGCTGCTGCAGCAGATACACGTCCACTGATCGAGCTAGGTTGTGGTCTGTTTATGATGTCAAGGGGCGCCAACCTAATACTGTAGGTTGATTGTGTGGAACGCGTTACAGGAAACCTGCCGCATTGGTCTTAGGAGGTCTATCCATTTTGTATGCAACGTTTTGAATCATAATAAGAATGTTCAGCCTTGGACCTATGCCAAAGCAACTCATTATGGGATTATGTAATGTCACATGAACCTGCTCAGTCGATATTAGTGTACCGAGGTGACGGTAATAGCGGGGTGTTGATAAGAAGCGCTTATGTTTTGAAAACTCGGAAAATTCCAGGTTTGTACCTTTAAAATCCAATGCCTGAGCCGAGTAATCAGCTGTATTTGATTCACAAGTGAATTAATTTTGCACACTATTTTATTTACCTCAGTAAAAGCACGGAAAAACTATGAAGTCAAATGGCACTCACAATAGTTGAATTCCACAAATCGCTCTTCTTTCAATTGTTAGATTTCCGAGAACAACAGAACGACATCACGGCATACATCGACGCGTCAAACATCTACGGTTCATCAGATGAAGAGACACGTGGTTTGCGCACGCTCCATGACGGTTAGTCTTTCATTATCTTCTGGGATTGTAGAATGTAAACAGTTATTTCAAGTAGATCTCACTAGTCCAGTAGGCTTTAGTTATCTCAAACCGTTCACTAGGTATTTTTACGGTTTGCTGTGCAAGCTGATGCGTGCAAAAAGCGATATTTCTCACGGTCGTTTTTATCATTTACCAGCGTTGTAAATTGCAAATCGATTACGAAAATTCTGCTAAAAGTTGAAAATGTTCTTTTAGGTCTGCTGCAATCTTCGGAGGTCCTTTCGGGACAAGCGTATCTACCAAAGGACACTTCAAACAGCTCGCCGTGTGTCAAAGACATGCCGTCACACAAATGTTTTAAAGCAGGTAATGTTGCACAGAAGGAGTGTCAATAAAATAACTACACAAATATGCATTTCAACTCGACAGAAGTTCAGATATTTTTAAAATACACAAGTAACTGAATTAAAAGGACACCAAACTCGGTTTCAGCCTACTAACAGATACTAAAAACCACTTTCCATCCAGTTCTCTCTGTAACCCTCGCCAAGCCTCAAAAGCTTGGTGGAAAATTCAAAAACTCCGTGCCAAGTCTACTGAACGGACACGCGTGGCCTACACTTTTAGCGAGATACTCGTCTACTGTGGGAAAGACCACCCACCAAGAACCACGGTGTCCAGTCTTTGATATAGGGAGTATGATTGATTCCTGCGCTGAACTTAGAAGATTGACGCTAATGATGCATTAGCAGGTGACAGAACGAGGATTCGTGGAAAATATCAAAATACGTTGGTTTTATTACGTCCACTCTTTTCCGATGGCTTGCGTAGTATTCAGCAAAATGTTATTTACAAAATAACATTGATATCACCCCAGTTTGAGCAAGGAACAATTAGATAGCAATTCAATAAGGCTAAGTAGTCTAAATCAGAAATAGATTTATGCTGGAAGACAATTTATAGTCGCTTCAAATCCTTTTCCCAAAATGCAATCATATTACGGACCCGCCAAAGCAACACGAAAGAAAAATCACTCGAGAGAACAAGTTCTTATTGTACAACGCATTTATCTCGTTCCCATAGGCTGCGTGGTTCTTGAGAACGAGATACTACATTGTGGAAAATAGTTGCTTACCCTCCATCTCCAATGGGTTTCGGAGTCTATTTTAAAGTTTCTGGCCATCTCCACCAAACGTATTCACTGAGCCCGACGGACTCTTTCCAGCTATAAGGGACTAAGTTTGCATATTGACGCGTTTTCGAGTCCGGCGCTAATATTCAAGACCGGCCGCTAATAATCGAGCCAACACGGCATCCCAACAAAACACACCATGGAATCAATAAAGCCTTTGAGACACAAGTTCCAGGACATTTATTTAACCATGGGAACAACTTAGTAAGAATATTTTTCTTCCGTGCCATTTTCGGGACTCCGTAACTTTTGGCTTCTTGGCAGCTGTAAACTTATGATTAACTGAATTGCAAGAACCCTACTGACAAATGTAGCCAAGCTGCTGATGTTTCAAATAATAGTATTTGTTCTGTTAGCTGTCTTTGCGATATTAATTTTATCATGAAATTTTCAACTAATTATCTGACAAAACACAATAAACCAGGAAGATAATAATTCAAAAAATGTTAATTTTGCTCATTTTAAATTGCACAAAGTCTAATAAAGGTTAAACATGTTGAAGATCCAATCTTTAAATCTTGAAACGTTTTTGGTACATAAAGGTATACGTGTTTTAATGTTTGGTTGTCAATTTGCATATCATGTGATATGTACATGTATGTCAACCTGCCATTATTCATGTGAGCCTCTTGAGAAACAATGCATGCATAACAAAACCGGTAAGTTTTACTTTGATCTGATAACCATTTTTGAAACACGATGCAGTTAGCTTCAACTGGCCATTACTACGAGTGACTCATGACATCGGGTAAAAAACATTTTGCCATTTAAACATTGATTGCCAGTTTGCACATACACTGTATATCTGCTGCAGGGGACAGTCGTGCAAATGAATTAATAGGTCTCGTCTCGATGCATACCTTGTGGCTGCGCGAACATAACAGAATATCAAAACGACTTAAGCAGCTTCACGGCAAGTGGAACGACGAAAAGCTCTTCCAAGAAACACGGCGAATCGTCGGTGCGTTCATGCAGAAAATAACTTACGCTGATTGGCTCCCGCTGCTTTTGGGTGGAAAACTGATGAGAAAACATGACCTTAAAGTGCAAAGGTCTTCGAGATACTTCTACGGATATAAGGGGAGGTAAGAACTTTGGTTTTAACTGAGCAGCTCCTGTGGTTGGCCCCACTAAAACTTCGGAAATCTTACACCCTGGCAAAGATGAGTGGAAAAGTTTATTCTTTAAAATATTTAATCCTGGAAACATTATATTAGGAAGTTGATTTTAAAAAGCAAAGGTTTAAGATTGAAAAAGTCTTATGCTTACAAAATATCTCCTGAATTAACGGTCTATTGCGTTGTCTGGCTGGTGCGTTGGACGGTATCAGAAAATAATCTAAAATTAATATTTCTTTTCCCAACTTTAAACCTTTGTTAATGCCGCCAAACAATGCAGCTGTTTAACGGTTATTTATTGCAGTAACAAGTACGAGTTTTCTATCAGTTAATGTATTCCAGGCTGTTTTTTCTTATAACGTGTCGAATTGATGAAATTCTATGAATGCGCCTTTAATGGTTGTGTTTTCGATTTTCTTAAATGAAATGGCGATGTTGTCAGCTTGGTAACACATTTCTAGTTACAACATCGGAAATAGTAAATCTGGTTTAATGTTGTTTTCAAATTTCTACATTTGGTGACATTCGTCGATTCAGAATTTTGCCATGAATTTACACATCAATGAGTGCATTTTAGGTCTTCGGCAACCTCTGGAAATACAGTATGATTATTTGCTGAATCACCACATGCTGCAAAAACAGTACAACCCATATTTTTTAAAATAATAATTTTACACGTTGTCTGACGAGTACATGTACTACCTGGAAGCTGTTGAATATAGTAACAATGTAAATGTGCTTGACATTTAGGTATGATGCGAGTATTAAAAACGCTTTCGCCGCTGCCGCATTTCGAGTCGGGCATACCTTGGTAAACAGCTTTTTCAAAAGGACAAGCAAGTCGTGGAACCCGACAGGTAAATATTCATCGAACGTTCGAGAAGCCATGTCATTTTGACATAGCACTGAAAAGTGGGGGCTATAGCCCCCAGCCCCCTATAGTGCACTGCCCATATAGTCATATGAAAACCGAGCTCTTATTCGTAATAAGCAATAAAAACACTAAGTCCTAAATACGGTTTGGTATTAATAGTATTCTCAGTTTCATGCCTCGCTTCCGCAAGTACATTGGATACAGTGTTTATGCGTCTTCCTTTCTCCTTAGGTTACCCACCTTTGCGTGTTGGCGACCACTATTTTAATCCTAAAGCATTGTACGATAAAGCACGCGGGGGAGCCAACTCGATTTTGAGGGGCCTTGTAGATAGTCGGAGCCAGTCTTTCGATCGCCATATCAGCACAGAGGTAACTTGATTCACCAGTGCGAGTTATGATTTACGCACGAGTAATTTCAACCAAAACAGGTGCCATTTTATAGTTAAAGATATACCAGAAATGTAGAAGAAAAATATACAAAAGCAGTTTTTTCAATTTGTATACAGTTTAGAAATGAAAAAAAATATCAATTATCATTTCTAATTTCTATTGCAACTTGTCAGGTTACTGAAAGGTTATTTGAGTCAATCGTAGACGGTAAAAAGGAAGCCCTGGACCTAGCTTCTCTCAATATTCAGCGTGGTCGCGATCACGGTCTTCCCGGCTACATGGAGTTTAGGCGGTTCTGCAGACTGAGGACTTCCAGAAGAATTTCACAGTTACCAGACCACGACTGGGCGAGCAAGACTGTCTTGAAAAAGGTATACGAGTAAGTATAAACATATAAGACAGGTTACACGACAAATTGCAGCTCTTTACTATTTGCCTTAAATTTCTCATTTTACTTGCTGAGTGCCCTCCTGAAAAGATGCAAGGATGTTCAGTTAAACCTCCGTCTTCACGTTGTCACAGAATGCTCTCGGTGGTTGGAGACGCGCGACCTCTTGCGGCTGTCGCCTATAAACACACCCGAATTATTAGTTACGCTGCGGCTGTTGCCTATAAATTCACCCGAATTATAAGTTACGCTTGCAGATTTATCATATTTTGTTAGCAAAGCCCTACAAAGAATTGCTTTGTTTCAAATAATTTGTTGTTAATTCAGCGTTAATGTCCATTACTTAAGCCAAAATCCGGATTTAGTAACCTGTTAACTCTGTCGTTCAATGATATTCAACTCACTCAAAAACGAGCACATCAGAGCTCTTTAGGAAGAAGTCGGATTATGATCCTCATTTCCCTGTAGTCATATACGTTATCAGTTTATATTGTGGACCCAGGTAAATTTTACGACGAATATTCCCAACAAATTTCGACACCCCACATATGACTCAAGTCATCCACCCGTTGATATAATTCGAAGTAATGCTAATTGGGTTCAATGGGTCACTTTTGAAACTGGTTTTAAAATTAACGCATGGCTATTTTAATTGCTTTAAATTAGATATCCAGGTCTAAAAGAGCTTGTAGTGAGGTGTATATGGGTTCTAAGAAAAAATAATGATCAAACAATCATCATATTGAAAACGTGTATTATTTTTGTGTTGTGTTGTGTGTGTGTGTGTGTGTGTGTG
>NMRA01000010.1:1418238-1503765 GCA_002633005.1 Phoronis australis
TGTGTGTGTGTGTGTGTGTGTGTGTGTGTGTGATACAAACAGCTTAGTAAACGTTTGCTTTTTTCAGCCATGTAGAAGATATCGATCTTTTCACTGGAGGGATAACTGAAAAACGAATTCGTGGGGCTTTGGTGGGTCCAACTTTTGGATGTATTATAGGCAAGCAATTCAGAAACCTAAAGTTTGGAGATCGCTTTTACTTTGAAAACAAGCCACGGGATCTCTATAGCTATGGAAGCGCAGTAACTGTAAAAGGATTTAATGCCCGTGAGTATTTGTAGCTTTCCTTCATCAGAATGAATTGTATGCAAAATCACCAGTAAACACGATTCATTCAAGACACATATCGGACAGATGAACCTGACTTGATACATTTTGTATTACTTTGTTTGCGTTAAATCCATCTTATAATACATTGTACGTTGGCATCAGACCTGCTTTGATGTTGATAGATGTAGTTCGTCATATGCTTCTAAAATGATTGGAGGTTTTGTGGCCTACTTTCTGCTCTTTCCAAATCAGGCACCCTCTAATTAACGTGATCGGTGGACTGTTTCAAATGCGCGGGCAAAACTGTCATCGTGTAATGTCTGTTTCTCAATAGGCGAGCTTCGTGAAATCCGTAAGGTTACCTTGGCACGTATCCTCTGCAACAATGTCGATGTATCCACGATGCAAAAAGATGCTTTTCGGACGCACACGAGCAAAAGGTATAAATAATATATATATATATATATATATATATATATATGTATATGCATATGTATATGTATATGTATATGTATATGTATATGTATATATATAGATGATATGTACTGTACGCACGCCAAGTGTCCCGCTTTTTGAATCTTTGTGCCTCATCCCGTCACACCATCAATCCCGCATTTGTACACGCTGAGTATTTTCATATCGACAAGTCCCTGTCTTAGCCAAATATTTGTAAAACTCTAGATTTTGATTCCTTAATTAAAAATATTTTTATGAAAGTACAATGCGTGTAAAATTTTAACCTGATACGAATCTCTCATAGCCATGGTTTGTAGTTAAAATCTAACAAGAAAAAAGTTATATTCGTAGCAAAACAGCTGTAACAATGACATGACCAAATTTCGTTTTTGAAAGCACATGTAAGATGTGAATCAACTATACTGCACCAACAGTCGCCCGTTATGATAAGCTTGTCCCACCAGGCGGCTGGCTTAATGACTGATTGAGCTCAAACGCATGTTATCAGGAACATACCGCCATGTGTTCGTTTTCTTACCGAGGACCCAATCTGATAATGTGTTAGATATTCAGTGTAACACGATCAAAACAACCGACAGATTTTTTTTCTGACATGAAATTTTAACGGACTCCCCGCAAATTGGCTTAATTGATCGTCTGCGCCACGGTTACTTATTGTCGGGTGAATTCGTTATTCCACTGTGCAATGAAAATGCGGATTACAATTTGAGGTTGGTGGACTGCAATACCCCTTGGATGGAGAAATCATAAGTTTGGCGTTGTTTGTTACGACAGGTATTTGTGCGGGGAATGACACTTATTCGGACGAAGTAATCTTAGAAGACTACTTGATTCATTAGCGATACATGTAATTAGGGATGATTTAGATTAGGACCGTCCAGTTCCTTTGCCTTGAAGTACACGGAATGGAAATACAATGTTGCAGATAATGCTTGCCATCGCATACTTGTTTTTTACTTGCAAAGACATCATTGCATTTGCCTTTATTCGATTTCAGGAACCGTCGAATTCTTTGCTCCAAAATACCAGCACCCGACCTCAGCGTGTTTGATTCGTCCTCTTCCAAGCGCGTTGATTACACGGATTTCTGGGAATGGTTTAATGGAGGTGATACCTATTCAGACTGGTCGTAACGCAACGCCGAATGTCACTCAAGATCCTAGCTTGGTATCCCATCTATGGGATCGAAATGCAAGTCTGAAAAGAGTGGTTCAACTCAGACAAATATTCGACATTCTGCTTTTTACTACAATAAGCTGTAAACACCGAAAAACGATTTATTTACTTACTTTAAGTGGACATTGTTGGTGAACTGTGTACAAAATAAAGGACGGTTGTAGTTAGAATTTCTACACTTGTCTTAGTAAAAATAAAAACCGGAGTTTCAACTTTAAAAGGCGACGAGGAGCGTCATTCACTTCCCTCGATTGCTATCGCAGACAAACCAGAGCTGACGAATTTGCAACAATCCCGCGTTCTGTCAAAGGTTTACTTTGATTTAGCTAACGTACATGTACGTTTCAAAACTGGCCCTTGCGTTTTTTAAGCTGAGGTTGGAAGTAATTTGTTACATAGGATCGACACTTCATTAATGCTTGAGACCGGTTGACAAAATAGGTTGGTTTTTAAACTGGATTATGGAAAGAGCACTGAGTGGTACAGAAACTCGTCATTTTTGTTCTCCATGCACACAAAAACAATGAGTGCACGTTGTTTATAAGTAATCGCACATCGCAAATGGTTTTTCCAACACTTCCGAGATAATCTGATGCTAAAATGAGATCGAGGCCACTTTAAGTGACGACGACTTTTCCATGTAAGTTATTATGGTATTACCTTAGACTAAGGTAACGCTAAGGTGGCTTCGATTTAGGAGATTAATGTGTATTTTGAGTGTGAAGCGAACTAGAAGTGACCTTGAGATAAGGCGGCTTCGAGTTAGTAACCCAGTTCATTATGTACATGTATACATGTACACTCAGATCACACACACGCAAACACAATCAACACACCAAACACACACACGCACACTTTCTAAACACTTTCCACACACCATGGAGTAAGTTGGACGATTCTAAAACCATATTCCCAATTATAAAAACAAGCTCGCATAAAGAAATCTATCACAGAAGAGAAAATTGACCATGTAGACGAGATGTAGATTCTCGTGTATGGCGTGCGGATATTTTAGATATCGCAAGATATCGTGAACCTGTACATAACCAGGTGTTCCCTGCTGAGTATTGCCAACAGGTATAGCAGTTACGTGTAACAGTATTAGTCTGACTTTTTACGGCAGAGTGAGAAATGACCCTCTTAAAATGTGTTTTCCAATGGAATGCCGTGTTTAGTTTAACCAGTGTCCTGGTCAGTGCAGATCACTGGTCAGCAGTACCCGTCAACACCATTGGTAACGACCAGCAAATCATAGCGCTGGCCAGTGAGCTTAAACAGGTCCAGCAAAACCTCAAAGT
This sequence comes from Phoronis australis, assembly GCA_002633005.1. Taxonomy (NCBI): domain Eukaryota; kingdom Metazoa; phylum Phoronida; family Phoronidae; genus Phoronis; species Phoronis australis. The sequence goes on from NMRA01000010.1 coordinate 1,421,460, forward strand.
GATTGTGACAGCCAGCATTAATGAACTGAAAGCAGACATTGGACAAGCTCAGGGAAAAACTCAACAATGTTCCACGTCTTCAAGCGATAGCTCCTGTCAAAGTACAGCGACAAAATTTCAGAAGTACGCTAAACAACTCTACAATGGATGTCCAAGTAATTATCAACGTTTCCAGAATAGCTGTTACAAAGTTTTTACGGACATCATCGATTGGTGGTCGGCGTTTAGAGAATGCGACAGAGAAGGCGCCGACCTTATGTCTATTCAGACGCGTGCGGAAAACAACTTTGTGGAAGGATTGATGTCAAGATACCGCATGAAGCTCGCGTGGACAGCGGGCAACGATCAAGAACGAGAGAACTCCTTTCAATGGGGAACCATGACCTCAACGGCTATCAACTTTTACAACTGGAAACAAGGTAAGAAAAAACATCCGCAGTCGGGTTTAGACGTTGAGAACAGATCAAGTCCGTGCACGAGTCCGTGAACTTTGGCCGCATTACTGCTTAGGTTTCATTAATGGCAAATCTACTCTCTAAAATATATGGTTTAATTTGTTCTTATAGAGCTCAAAACAAGGCACCACAAGCAATAAAGTGTCGAAATCGTGAAATGAAGTAATTTCATGGGCGGCGCGTCATGGGGGGTTCGTGGGCTATAGCCCCCCATTTTTTTTCAGTGCTGCGCAGCCCATGATCTATAGGCGGTGCACCACTTTTTCAATGCTCTGCCGTCCATAAATTTACCTGTAGTGCAAGAGTCACAGGCATGCACGTTGTTCTATTGCAGTACCACGGTAGGGCCTACAGCTCGTGTATGACTGTTGTCCTTAAAACTATTAAAACTTCAAATGATTTCCCTGGTATGCTAGTACCACGCTGTGTTAATACGCAGACTGGTGAAGTATATATATGCATGGAATCACACCTGGGCCCAGTTGCATAAAAGTTATACGCCGTATAGCAACAATGACGTCGCATTATCACGCGACACGTTGTTATTGTTGAACAATGCACATGACGTCATGCAACAATCAAACTTATCCAGCGGATATCTTTTAAAGCTTTATGCAACTCAGCCCAGGAGATTTAATACTTTTTGCAGATAATCACAATTCATGTGTTCTTTCAACACATTTTTACTCAAGTATGCATGTTCTTGTGCACGTAGGCGCATTATCCTAAGCGTCACGTAAAGGTGCAGACCACGTGTTCTTCACGGCATCAGAACCGCTTCCCTGTAGCGAAGATTCGCTGATCCTGTGGTGCACTAGTCCGATATTTGTCGTGAGATGCACTTGTCCAAAGGTTTGCCAGTACTCAAGAACTTAACCGCAAAGCATTACTTCACTACTTCGGGTTTTGATGATCGACTGCCAAACAAATTTTCTTGTTTTGTGAGCCGGAAATCGTCACCGGCAACCAATCAAATGTTTGGCGGTTGTTCANGGAGGGGGGGGGGGGGGGGTGAATCAAGTGCAGCCAAGGAATTTAAAGAACGATTTGACATGAATGCTTATCATTTGTGAAAAAAAATAAAGTTAATTCAAATAAACTAAGTTTTTTTATATTGAAATTTGGGAAATTCCTTTTCAAATTGCCTCGGCGAATTTCCTATTTCTGCGTAACCTTTCGTGTTTGAATATTTTAGAAGTTTCGTGAGCCATAATACACGATCAACAATAAATTAATTCTGCTTGTTTTCTTTACGGCGCGTGCCGCACTAGTTCATACGCAGAAGTATTTTTGAAAATGTTTAGCGGTTGAAAAAATGGTAATTCTCTCAATGACTTCCTTGATCTAGTCAATTTCTCAACATATCGTATATCCCATCTCTAGAGGCACGTCTCAATGCTTCAGCGTTGTGCTTTTTCTACAGGGCAACCCAACGATTACGGGAACCAAGATTGCATTGGGATCTCGGCACCTGGAATGTGGGAAGACTATAAGTGCAGTGATTGGATGGGTTTCATTTGTGAAAAGAACGCAGAATAGTTAAAGCAAATGATGCAAGTTTCACTGCAGGCGCATCAAGTAGTGTTTTTCTTGTCTTTTAATCAATTTAGGAACGGCAATAACCACTGTTGATATTGTAAATAATTCAAATTTTGAACGTAATGTATTGCCAATGTTGCCGAGAAATACATATTTTATTTTCACCGTTTTTTTCTTTCTTTCTTTCTTGTGCTTTTTCGAGACCTTTACATGCCATATAAACGTTTTTCAACATATAAAGTTGTGCAGTCAGTGGAAACCAGGTCACCGATGTCAATTGAACTGAGCATCAACTGAAACCCTATTCAAGTAAGCCGTCTGTACATTTATTTGTAGAGTACTCCAACCTGGCATATCTTAGGTTCTCGCGATCGGTGTGTTTTTAGCTTCTATTTTGTCTAATTGTAAATAAAGGGATAGCAAAAACAATTTCATATTTAGGAATCGGTCAAACGACGTCTCCTTAGATTTGAAGTTGACTCAAGTTGTAACTCTCTTCAGGCATACCGTCGGTGAGGTTGTGTTTTCTCGAGCGTTACACGCCCAGGCCTGCAACATTCCACTGAAAAACGCAGCATTTTGGCAATTGCCACTGCAGGCCAAAGTCATGTTGTGCAAACTAAAGTCTTAATTTAAAGATAAGACTTTCCCACAAGCATGTTAAAGAGCCCTGGAACGCGATAAACATACTAAATTGCACTATTTAAAGTTGCTCCCTTTCACTTTAACATAATTCAACCTCCTCACCAGCTATTTTTTAGGAAAGGTAAAGGTTTTTCTGTTGATTTCAAAGCATTTTCTTTAAGTTTCAAAAAACAATCTGTCAGGTGCTCGTCGATTTTTTACCTCGAGGCAAGACCTGGACGTAGCATATTTCCGGTATATGGAAAATGTGACCTTTGACCTCAAACGACTTGGCTGGCCGTGAGCATGTGCCCACATTTATCATAAGTGGGATGAAAATAAGAAACTCTGTGGTAATCGCAGAGTCTTCCTTCACGCGTATTTCAAAGTTCGTGAATTTAGTGATTTTTTCAAAAAAATTCCTTACAAGTGAAAGTGGACTACTCTGTACTCGGTGTTGCGATAAGGTACTTTCGTCAAAATTGTTTACAAGATATTTTTAAACGAGATTACGCGAAATCTCGTATCTTAAAAGATACAGCAGTAGTGCTGTCGAAGACGAGTAATGATGCTGCTAATGGAAGTGATGTTGAAGGTGGTGGTGGCAGTGAGGCTGTTGGTGGTGGTGGTGAGTGCGGTGGTGCTAGATGGGGGTGTATTGGTGATATTGGGGAGAACGATCATATAGACTGTGATAGCTGTAAAATGAATAAAATAATCCGAATACAAAGCATCTTTAATTGTCGTTTTTTGTCATCGTACAAGGAAACTTCAAGTGACTTAAAACATGTTGATGAGCACCCAGGGCCGTGAGAGGATACGATGTGGGGGGTACGTTCTTTCAAACTACCAGGATCAAGGCAAAATCCGCAAAGGAACTAGCCGCGCCAAAAATGGAGATACGAAATTTGGACCACCAAGTGAAGAGGCAAAAACACAGGGAAAGCAAGCTTGGCCAAGCTGTAAATAGCTGTAGTCCAATAAGTATTGCTATTAATTCAACAGAGCTACCGTATATTTGTCTACGGTTGTGTAACAAGACAATCAATGTTATACGATGATGAGTTGTTCATCTTTTTGTGTTTAGGCTCGTAAACCAAGGTCATTAAATTCCAAGCGTTTTCCTGGATATCCCAAGTACATTAAGTTGTCATATTTCCTTATTATATTTGTTGTCATTGTATGGTACCTAATTTTGTTTTCGCAATCAAGAACTTATGGCTTCGATGCAGTCTCATCCCATAGACTGGAGATGGTGATAATCGGTTTAGCCATTTTAGGTTTTTTGATGAGAATTGAAATTTGTCAGAATTCTGAAACTTTAAGGAAGTCGCGGGAATTTCACGAGCAATATAAAGCTATATCATTTTGACATTTTCTGCAGTACAGTACATGTAAACATTCATTTACAGAGCTCCAATCATTCTTTTAAGCAGTGCTCTTTCAACTGATTTTGCAATAATATCCAAGGCATAAACAACAAAGGAGCTTAAAATTCGCGAGGCTCTACATCAGTTGATGCAAGCCCAATCTCAATAGGCAACTGACACACCACAGGTTGTCATTGTTGGTCTATTTTATTGTCACTCCCTGTAACTGAATGTATCAGATTGTGCTTTATTACTTGTTGCTGGGCTTTGCTAGGTGGCCACTATATTCTCTCTTCTGATGATGGTGTTTGAATAAATGACATCGAAACATGTCAAGTCGATTTAAAACCGTGGTTGTTTTTATTAATATAGTACAGTAATAAACGAAAACTAACATTATTTAAGCCTAAGTTAAATTATGTATTTTGATTCATTAATTTCCATGACACTGTTAATAAAAAAGATTTGAAAATAAGCATACGAAAAACCATTATTTCAAGATACAATCAAAACAATGCTTTCTGCTTCATGAATGGCAGCAACAATCCCTTTGTAAACAATTAAATTCTGTTTAATTAGCCAAGGCAGCGGCCAATCATTGCGCGGAAATGTATTTCCCATAACCAAGCCTCCAATGGCTAAACCGATCAGCGCTATCTTGAGGTTTGGGGACAAAGCTGGTTTAGATAGAGCTTGTAATGAAATGCATGCAGCAACGCGGCGACCGGGTACACATTCTCAAAAATTCGAGCGCCCCATTTTTAGGCTGAGTGCGCGCATGCTCCGTGTCAGTTATTTAGTCACATAGGTTTCTTTGAGTCGAGCAATTGGACTCATGCGTGTTTTCTGGTCTGTTGTCTTTCTTAATTTGTTTTAGTCTTTAGATTTTACGAATTTATGGAAGCATTTGTAAACGAGATAAGTGCAGATTGGCACTCTAACTTTTGTATTAATGTAAGATTGGAAAGATACAGTGTTATCATTGTGATTTGAAAGCACTTGCAAAGCAAACGGTTACTCTGTACCATCAGCAAAAATCACCTTCATTTCAAAGAAGTTATTTCTCTAAATTCTGGATTAGATAACAGGTAGTTTTAATCCGCCAAATTTTCGACAAAGCCTTACTAACTTGCCAAAGTAGGTTCGAACAAATCATCATCTACAAATTCTTGAAGAATTTCACGAATCAACATTCATGAATAAGTCACCAATTGCTGGTCACATGTGTGACAGCACCTTCCCGCAATGTCTCTGTCTTGCAGGAACGGAATACGCGCTCACACAATATGACGCGTAAGGACCAGTAATCTACCAACAGTAGTGAATCGACAGCTGCGGACTGGGGACGGGCTATCACACTTGTGAACATAGAGTGTGCTTTACAAACACGAGGCAGAACATCCTACTGTGCGACTACAATGAAGGTAATCTTCGCTAGACTAAGTATTTTGTTGTTGGTTGTTACTTTGTTGCAACCAATATCTTTTGCCGATGTCGTTCGAAGTCTTAAAGTGGTTAGAATGCTACAGGATTCATTCGAATCCTACGTCAAGGAACAGCTGGCTGGCGTCAAAAAAGACACCAGACAATTGACCACTACTACCAAGGCGGATTGTTGTCATACACAGAACAGCAAATGCCGCGAAATCGACGGGCGTATGAGTAGCGTTCCCAGTCGTGACGTATGTCCACCATCGTACACTTACAGGAAGGAAAGTTCGTGTTACAGAGTGGTGACTAGAGCAGAGACGTGGTGGACAGCGCTGACTCAGTGTCGTAGGGACCGGGCTCACTTAGTTGCAGTCGAGTCATCTGAGGAACAGAATTACATCGAGAGCCTAAGGCAAAAGCATCGTTTGTCCACAGTTTGGTTGGGAGGCCACGACAGAGGTACAGAAGGGACGTGGACGTGGGTTTCAACAGGAAGCAAGTTCTACTACAATAAGTGGCTACCACGTAAGCTATTTTTGGGTTGACGTGTCATGTCTGACTCACGGTTGGATCCTCTTATGCATTTTGAAATTTCCTGAACAGAGTACCCCCCTAATGTAGTTGTTCAGTTTTCAGGTAAATTGCAGTTACACAAGTAGGGTAGTCGCTTGCCTTTTGTACCAAGCGTCGCACACCTCGTAAACTGTATTTTAACGGGCCAGCTAATTTTTCTTTTGAATTCGAGATGGTCATGAAGGTGTATTGTGGACGAATAGAAACTGTCTTGCTGTTGATTAAATTGTGGAAATCGACCAAACGAGTGCAAATATGTACCGTATTTGCTGTATTAATCAAAACCTGTGCGTAACAATTGTGAACTCCGTCGATTCACTAGGTGGGGCTGTAGTCCACTAGGACGCCAGACTTTCGGTTTCCAGGCGGCGAGACCGTCTCGTCCACAACTGGGCTCACGTAGACCTGTCGAACATGCCGTGGAAATCTACGACATTTCAAAAATGTTTCGACAGAGGCCTAATTTAGGAAAAAACGGAACATGAGAAATTCTCAAAATCAGAAGTGGTCGCTTGTCATCACTCGTGATGCCTAATGTTACACGATGACGCCATGATTTTTTTCTTATTATGTTTGGAAATACTTTGACCGTCTCTAAGTAGAAGCGCTAAACGCTAAGTTTTGGCTTACAAAGCCTACGGCCGGATTCCAATAAGAAATAACAAACACCATTTCATGAAATAGATATGATTAGAGCTTGTATTTGTGGTATCAAATTAGTGCATATAAATAGTGTGTTGTGTCCATAATTGCATTCTACCTTAACCTCTGCACTATGAGAACAGTTGGCACCAAGGAGTTTGACGAAGTTAAATTCTCAAAGGCGAGTTTAAGTCAAGGAATGAGTTCATTGGTTAAATAAGAGACCAATGAAGTTCTTTTAAAGGATCATACACATGTTTCTTTGTTTTAGTTTCCATTTTCCACACAACGTGTTGTCGTACTCGTCCTCCTTGCAAATACGTGATTCCCGAGTGCGGATTCTTTAGGATCTCGTCATTTCGCTAATGTTGAATAAATGGTGTTGGTATGAACGACCGTTGGTTTTTTACTTAATAGAAACATGTGCGTGATTCTAATTACAAAAATGTTTCTAAGTAAAGTTGTGACCATATTTACTTTTAAAAAAGTAAATTTGGCCAAGAGTTTAGTGTTAGAAGTTGAGGTGAGATTGTGGATAATTATCAAAGTGAAACATCAAAACCATTGTCCATCACACACAATTATACTGGTGTCACTTCAGGGCACGAGTTCTAGTTTTGTAGAAGAAATTAAGCTTATTTGACAATTTCTGTTTTTCACGTATCAGCTTTTTTGCGAAATCAAGACATGTGTCTGTTTTTTTTTTCTTTCTGCTCCAGTTTCTTAGGCTTTATGACGATGAGCGTCTTTTCGACGTTGACAAAATCCCAGATTTGAGCCACAAGCTCTAGATTTCGAGTGAAATCTCGAATTTTCTAGTTCGTACTAGAGTTTGTACTATTAATGTTGGGATCGTTAAGTGCCACCCAAGTCTACAAACTCACCCACATAGACTATAATGTACTCGAACATACAATAGACATTCGTTTTGAGTTTGCATGGGTAATATAAGGGAAAAGGTCAGATATAAGTACGAGTTCTATTTCTAGTACAAAGGCTAGAACTCGTGCCCAGGATTACGTTGCGAGAACCCGTCTGCCAAAAATGAGCAGGTCAAACATAGCATAGCTATACCCATCTGTTGGCAATAAAACGTTCATGTTATATCGTGAAAACAGAGATGTTTTCAACAAAAGCGAATGAGATCAACCTTCAAAAATTGATCAGTAAACCAATAACAACCTCAAATTTGTTCATTTTTCTAATTTACCATTTCGTTTTCGTTTTATGCAAATACTGAGATCTTTAAAAAAATGTAAAAGTCCTTTATTTGATAGCTAGCTCCCATGTAAAAAAGAAACGTGTACATGTACAGGTGTATAAGCAAATTGCGTGTCACATGGTTATCACTAATGGCATGTATCATTGTTTTCTTTTGCTGCGTCTTTGTTGGATATAACAGTACAGGTCGCATGGATTTAATGCCATGGGCGAACATCAATTGGGTTACCGATAAATTCCAGCCCCTATCTTTATTATAACAAAAAACAAAGTGTACAATGGAGACGCCAACCTACTGATCTCTATGCTACCAGCTTGAGACCTGGTTTCCCATGGGAAATACTTACAGCGTTTTAAAGGAATGTGCAAAAAACATTCTATCTGAAAATTTCATGGATCCTAACAGTAGAAACTTAATGATTATTCATTGGTTCTTTGCAGAAGAACCTTATAACTTGGATGGTGATGAACACTGCTTGGTGCACCAGAAACTCAATACATCCCCGGGTGGCTGGAATGACGTGAGCTGCTGGGCAAAATATGCGTATATCTGCGAAAAGGCAGCTAGATTTTGACGTCGTGGTGTTAACATCAGCATGATGCACGAATTTTTAAGTGTCATTCCACGAGTACATCAAAAGGTCTAGTCTAACCGAGGGTCACTGACTAGGATTTTAAAAGCAATCTTTGTGTTGGAACATCTTGACAAAAACTAATTATTATATTCTGATAAAAGCCGTGGTGATTTTTTCTTCTGCATCAGAGACCGACCCTGTTCAGCTTATGGCTTCCAACAAGGGTTTTTAATTGTATTCTCACGAATACAATTCCATTATCGTAAAAGATATACGTCCCCTGCTGTAGTATACATGTAGTGACATACGTGTTAGACTCATGTTCGAGCGCTAAGTTAGTGCTGTATGGTTTCAAACACTTGCACTTCGCACCTCTTGTGAGACTGCAAAATTTGCGCGGTCAATGGAAAAGAACTGAATTCCGAACAATAGGGTGTCACTAAATGAGAAAAAAAACAGCAGTTCACAGGAAATGCGGTAAGGAAATTATCATGGAGGTCTCTTGTACGGGAAGTGTGGGAGGGCAATATATTATCGTGCCATTACCCTGCGATGAAACGCTAAGTAGTTGTCAGATTCGCCCTGTACTGTTTCTCCAGCACAGAGCCTCTAAGAGTGATTACAGGCCCAGTTCGACACCCAGTGAAGAGGACAGTTCGTCGTCCAGTGAACAGATCGGTGAGCCAAACTTTGATAAGTTTATTGTGGACTTGTCTAAAGTGTTGGAGCTATTTAGAAGGTGCCAGGTGTGTGGCGAGGGAGTCACACGACACGATGTAAGCAGTTTTGGTGCTCAGGTCACCATCCAGTGGGAGTGTGTCGCGGGACACTCTGGCAAGTGGGACAGTTGTTCCTCTGTCCGTGGTATGCCGGAGGTCCACTTAACCGTGTCCAGTAGTGGCTTGGCCTCGTCGAACTCTGAACAGCACAAGCATTCCATTGAGGTAGGCATAGCAACGCACACAGTGCATTTGCACCAAGATGTGTCACCACGTCTGTCCTCAGTAGCCGCCTCGTTTCTCTCAACAGCTGCCTGTGCCTGTGTGTACTCTGCCTCGTTACACTCGGGCTCACACATGTACCCACCCACTGAATGTCCGTGAAAAAATTCCTCGTCATCACTGCTGTGAACAAGGTCTCCGTCACTCACACTACTGTCACTGTGATACGGGTCACCGACTCCAGCCATTTTCAGCTTACAACACGCTAAACAATCCCTAAATCCAACGTAGTTAAGTTCTCTACTAACCTATCTTGCCGCAGAATACTCGCCGATGGAAAGTGGTGGCGACAATTGTTGAAAAACAGCACAAAACCAAAGTAGAACGCAAAACCAAGTGGCGGGAAACGCTTGCCTCCTAAAACGTCACTTCCGGAGTAGAGGACGAGTAATTAATAAAATTACGAAAAGCTGTAATTAAGTGGAAAATATATCTAGGATAACCAACCAACCTTATTTTAGCTCAAAATGACATGAAAAAAGTTGCCTTCGCCTTTAACCTGTGGGGAACGTGAGAAGCGACGTCAGCGGTTTGTCTGCAGAGTGAATGCCGCTATATTGCGGTGCATCGTTCCCGCTTGTCCGAACTATGAAGCTGCAAAGAAAGCGGTATATCGTGTTTTTCGACGTCCTAGAGAGCCCAAAATCCTTAGGAAGTGGCTCGCTGTATTGAAGAATAAAAAGTACGCTATTAATAGCAAGTATGACGCCGAGAAACATATCCGTGTATGTGGCCGGCATTTCGTCGACAGTGATTTCTCTGACGAATTCCGGCTTACCAAAGAACTATCCATACGTTCCGTTGCCTTTGTATGTTCACGACGCCTCTCTAGTATTTCTTGATCAGTGTATTCCGGTTCGAACTGATAGCCTGTGAAACCTAACGTTCCGACCCGTGAAGTCTTCGTCAGATGAGCTCTTAACTATGTCGGGATTGTCGCCGGGCGAGTTGCCACGTAGACGCTTATTATTCTACATTCTGTTTCAAAATGAATTATTCTCATCCAAACCAATTCTTACACAAAACCGAAATAATTAAGTCTGTCTCCTTGGAGTGCTCGTGAGGGCAAATGTTTTGAGAAGCCAGCAATGAATAGACCACTGCGTTACCGACTTTTGAAGCCGGCAACGAAGGTAATTGACCGGGCACCGAGGCCGTGTGAGCGCATGCTAATTCAGTGTTTGCTAACAGAAAGCTGTTGTGAAACAATTACTCGATTTTATATGCTATGATCACATCTTAGGGGAATCTTTATTTAGAAATAGAAATACATTATTCAAATCATTGTTACTGTACAACCTTTGCCCTGACTGTTTGCGGAAGGGGAACCCGACTTCACGGCCCCGACAAGTAAGTTGATTTTCAGTTTCGTGGCTAATTCACAAAAATATATACGTGCGCATTATTTTTTGCTCATTATTATAGTCTTTTCGTGACTGGAGGTTTAGTTTTCAACTCAAGCTGGTTTATTTTCGTGCCAGTCCCGGCTGCCGCGACCGACTTGATCGGTATCCGAACCCGCACTGGCCGGGATAACGAGTCAGTCCGGCAGCGACGTGCCTGATCGGGTTCCGAGCCACTGGCCGGGATAACAAGTGTTTTGTATGTTTAGAACTCAAAAAGTCACAAGTATAAACAACACAAATTTAGGTTCTCCTGTCTGTATTTCACGGAAGAATACTTCGATTTATCTCCGAGAGACCCCAAACTCCTGCTACGGACCTTAGTAAATTTTCCTGCCGAACTTTGTAACTAGACTAGGGTGTGTCCAAATACCAGTAAATCCGCAACAGCGAAATAAAACAACACGTTTTTATAACAGCTTGGTGTATTTTTAAGGGTTTTACATCGAACTTTGGTGATTTATTGGTGTTAAACGATGAATTCAAGCGATATGCTGACACCACTAACCCGTGTTGTAAACTGCTGAACAGACTGCGTGTGAAACCAATTACGTCATTGAATAATTTCACACCTCAATCTGCCGTCAGGTGTCAGGTAATGCAACCGAATCTGCCGTTATCGAGTAGATCTGCTCGATCTAGATTGATACAAAATAGGTTGTTTTTTGTTTGGCATTCTCCTTTGAAAGGACTAAGACTACATGTATTTCATTCGTCTTCATATTAATGAATTTGTGAAAAAAAACAACGAAACGTATTCAACTCGGAAGATTAGAATTATTGTTTTAATTCCGAAACCACATAAGCCAAAACAGTTTCGGAGACCAATAAATTTTCTTAACGTAGTGTACAAACTTCGTTCAGGGTGTATCGCCTATAGAATCAAAACAGTATTATAAAATGTGATTTTGAAAGATCAGAATGGATTTAAAGGGTCGCTTTCTAGGAGAAAATATGAGATTAGTATATGATATCATGAATCGCTATGAATATTTCCGGCATGCTTTTACAGATAGATTTTGAGAAGGCATTTGAGAATATAGAGCTCTGTTTATAACGTATTGGTGTTTATCAATTTTAAAAACTCTATTAAGAGGCAGATTACTGCTTTGTACACGAATCCAACATCTCGAGTTATGCAAAACGGAAACCTTTCGGAACCTTTCTCTCCTCAAACAGGTCGTCCATAGGGTGACCCACTCTTCCGGTATATCTTTAGTTTAGGTGCGGAAATATTAGCATTATTTATAATACGGGGTGAATATTATCGAATTGAATTTAACGAGCATGTTTCATATGAACTTCAATGAAAATAACGGCTTGCACAAACTGTGGAACTGGAGAAAGTTGACCGTGCTGGGTAAATTTTCTGTTTTAAAATCTTAAGTAATTCCAAAAATTGTACATCTTCCTAGTGTGTTACCCATCACTCCTGTCTCACTTTTAAAGGAGCTCAATTCAAAGTTTTTCAAATTTATATGGACAATAAGTCAAGAAAATTAAAAAAGACACCTTGGTTGGCAAGATAAAAGCAGGAGCTACTAGAAATCTTAGATGTTATAAGATTCAACAAGGCTCTAATGTTGACTTAGAGTAAGAGATTGATTTCCACAAATTCTAAATGGGTGAAACTGTTTGAAACACAGACGGCTTTAGAAGCCAGAAAATTGATTGCTATATGGCAATGATTACTACGAAAACAAACCGGGCCTTAAAACCCCTTTTTGGATATAAACATTGAATAATTGGTGGACCTAACTTGCTAAAAACTAATTATTCTTCTAATACAGAAAATGTTTTTACACAAGTTTGTGGTATAAAACTGAAATACAAGTTGGAGGCAAGACCGCCTTTTATATTAATTATGCTGACAAAGGCCTTCTATATATTAGTGACCTCTTGAATGAACACAATAGATTTTACTCGTACTGTGAAATCAAATGTAGGTTTTTGCTCTGATCCCATTTTACAGCATACTATAGTACTTCCATGTGATTAATCGTTTACAAGTAAGTTATCAGTAGATTTTAATGTGGTCCATACAAGGCCATTGGTCTGTTGATGCCATTCAATATTTGTGATTTTGTTAACAGTTCAGAATGTATAGTTTTACAATTTAATACATGTATGTCGAATTCCACATGATGTTGATCCAACAGCTGAAGTTAAGTTTGCCGAAAATTTGCTTGATTTTCATTAAGTCATGGAAAAAATATGATACTCTACTTTCTCAATGTGTCCTTGAAAGTTCGCTGATGTGCTTGCAATACAAAATTCTACAGAGAATCCTGGTTACCAACAGTCTTTGTATCAAATTAAGATTGTTGACTCTAGACAGATGTTCGTTTTGTAAAATTGAGACGGAAACTTTAGAACACATTTTTGATGACTGTAAAACAATGAGATATTTTCTGTCAGAACTACGTATGGTCGCAAGAGGAAAAATTATTCTTATATTACCAAAAGAGAAATACCTTTTGGTAATATGTCTGAAGCAGGATGCAAATTTTTAAATTGCTTTATTCCAATAAGCAAAATATTCATTTATCTAGCAACAGTCATCGTTGCGATGCTAAATATTGTTGACTTCAATGGAATGTTGGAATATGTATTTTACTGCCAGAAGTTACTGCTTTTGAGAAACGGTCTTACCAAAGAATGTCATAAGCACTGTGGACAATTATCCCATGTCTTCTCCGGTGAGCATGCGTAATCAATTAAAAACAACTTCGTTTGCAAGTCTGTCTGCCTGTGTGTCTGTTTATTTCCTCTAATTTATACGCACTGTACACATCTTTGACTTATTCAATGACAAATTATCGTTTTTCCTTATTAATAAAATTTAACAAAAAGTTAGTACAAGCATTACAGAACAACAGCATCAATAACATAACCCAGTTTCTATTCATATAAATGTTCAAGGTGATATCTCAAAAACACTGTTGTTGTTATTTTTATGATAACCCTAGTGTACAAGTGGATCAATCTTTAAATTACTTTTAATGGTGTTCTCTTAAATAGTGCATCAAACATAGTGCCTGAGAGTTTCATTTTGTATAAAATCAGTTACCGGTACTTCCAAGATATGCAATAATGCAAATTTGGATTTTTCAAGGGTCAAACAATGTCACATGTTACTTCGGACACAACATTTCTTATATAAACCCTGCATTCTTTAGTGTAGAACGTATATTAGAGAATTCATGGTTTTGCTACAGTTTTTTCAAAAGTGTTCAGGAAAGGTAACACATCATAGGTACAAGCATAAAATGGCTGAAAAAGGACACGATAATTATTTAAAGTACGTCCTCTTGTCATTTCCCAGCCACCGCACAAATTACCTGCCCCAGGTTTAAGCACAGCCTTTTGTAACGTAGTATCTCGTGTTTTAGAACTGGTGATGTAGAATGGACATTTAGATAGGAAAAGATATCGTGAACATGGATATTAGCAGATGTTGTCTACCGATTATATACATGTAGAACTGAGTAGTGCGATTCACCTACTCAGATTGAAAAATGGTTCTTCTGAGGCGTGCTCTTCATTTAAGCTCGATATTCTGTATCATGGCCTTAGTCAGGGCAAATCATTGGTCTACACGCGATAACGACGAAGACAAGCAAATCGCTGCACTGGTCAGTGAACTTCAACAGGCTCAAGAAAACCTTAAAGTGTTTGTGACTACAAGCATTAACGAACTCAAGGCATTGATTGGACGAGCTCAAGGAGTCAACCAGCAATGCCGTACATCTTCGAGCGTTAGTACATGTCAAAATACAGCGATCGCATTCCATAAGTACACTAAAAAGCTCTACAACGGATGTCCACTAAATTACCACCGTTTCGAGAAAAGTTGCTACGCAGTGTCAAGCACACCGGTTGGTTGGTGGTCTGCGTTCAGGGAATGCTACAGGCGTGACGCCGAACTTATGTCAATACAGTCACGAGCGGAAAACGACTTTGTGAAAGGCCTGCTGGGACAGTACCATATCTCGAACGCGTGGACAGCTGGTAACGACCAAGACCGAGAAGGTACCTTTCAATGGGGATCTAGTCAGGCAGCAACTAGCTTTAGTAACTGGGACCAAGGTGAGAAAATTGATTATTTCCACGCCTATAGTAATCGAATGTCGACTGTTTACTTACAACAAACCCATGCTGAAGCGACTCTCAGGTTTTGATGACGGCAATCTTACTCTCATTAATATGGCTTAAAAATTCGAAGGGTCATTTGATTTGTTGGGTCGAATGGCTGTAACATGGGCGGCGCAGCCCTGAAAAAAGGGGGGGGCTAAAGCCCCCCAGCCCCTCAGGTGCTCTGCCTATGTGATACATCAAACCCTCGTGTTTAACACAGTGGAGATGAGGAACACATAGATTGCTTTTTTAAAAAACACTTTAAAAATGGTAAAATACTTGAAGCTGGTGGTTTAAACTAAGGCATCCAGACGGTTCATTCTTAAAATTGCTTGCAAAACATTAATTCATGTTGTACAACCATGAAATTCTACAGCGTTAATAGTATCTAAAAGCTAGAGGAATCACCAAGTGTCGCCAAAGTCGCCAGCTTTAGGAACATCCTCCAGTGATATTACACTGTAATATTTTTGCAGGTCAACCCAACAATTTGAAAAATCAAGACTGCCTTGGGATGTCGGCTGCTGGATTGTGGGGTGATTATGCTTGCACGGCAGAAATTGGTTTCGTCTGTGAAAAGGACGCTGAATGACTAATAAACGACGTGTCTTCTCATTCAATCACGCAGGACGGTGAAGTGATACTGTAGTATGTCTGTTGTTTTCTAGACAAGTTTTGAATGAAAATCTTTCACACTTCAGAGACATTAATTGAATTACTAGATGGTGTATTGAAGACGGATATTTTGAACATTTAAACTGAGTTGAACCGAGTCCCAAAGAGTTCCGATATACAGTGCAAGGAAGCGTTAACCGGCGTTACCAAATTCCACGAAAACAATTGCTTACACATTTCAACTTGAAAGCCATTGCAAAAGCGCTGAAGTTGTTAGTAAAATATTCCAGTTAATGAATCTTTAGGAAATTTTGAATATTGAGTCATTTTATATTTTTGTTGAATAATTATTCTCCTTGTCTTTATTATTACTTAATGAATTACGGTAGATGGAAGATGTAATTCATTGTCTGCTGCAAGACTTGTTCAAACGGCGAAAGCTGCGTTGAGTGCGAAAATATTTCAAGAATTTCCTTTCTGGGAAAATTTGGAGTGTGAATTTTTCAATTAGTTGCGTCCATGTGATATTTTTATGAATTCTGGTGAGGAACATATGCAAAATGCTTCGCATGAACAGCTCTAGTCTATCTATCTAGAAAAGAAGTTGATAGGGCCAACGTAGCATTTTAAGGGGTTTTTTTTCAAGTACTCACTTCTTTACCAGTTGGGCTTCAAATTGTAGGAAATCTTCAAATTTACATAACCGATAAAGTGGAGCAATCGCTTACAGGTCCAAAACACACTTTAAACAACATTTTGTGAAGGTTAGAAATTTTGAAATCAGAATAGTTGCCTAAAGCCAAGTATATTTTCGAATTTGCCTTGGCATTAACTTCACAATATGGTCGATTTAAGGAAATCAAAACCTTAACAAAAATAAACAAGCAGGTGGAAGTTACCCGCTCAAGGTCATTATCAGTAAAACTACATCGAGTCTTGACAGGCAGATGCAGTGACAAGACTGCGAGAAAATTTGGTGTTAAAATCTTAGCATGCATACAGTACAAGACAAAGGGAATTTAACTTACGCTCGTAATTACGAGAGTAATTTTACGGCGACACTTTCCCCTCAACGGCCCACCATATTAACCCCACGACCAACGCTTACCGCCACAAACCAGTTGCCGCAAAAACGCATTCTCGAACAATTCCAGCAAACAGTTCCAAATAAAATTTGATTCGTTAATTAACCCGTCTCGACGTACAGCTACTTTTAAAAACGGTCAATGCTGATTTCACGCAACCGTTATTGCGTGAACTTCCATTTGCGCTCAGCTGTTGTGACACGGAATAACGATTCATTGTGTACCAATGTTCTTTTTGATATTTAATGTTGCTAATGGCGGATGTAAAGTTTTGCTGGTTTTGGGTTTCATTCAAGTCCAACCCGTTTATCCGACAGGCTTTCAAAACGTGAAAATGATTAGATGAAAGCATCCCCCAAGATTTACACGAAGTCAAAAACCTATATCACGGCTACTGAAAGTGCAGACAACTATTTCAGAAAAACGAACAAGAAACGCACTACATAACTTTCATCCAAATCCACAATTTGTTTGCGGTTAAAAAGAACCCATAAAGACATTGCTTTCCGATATGATGTTCAATATAGATAAATCATTTATTGCAAGTCATTGAGAGTCTGATGAATCAGACGTTTCCGTACTCTCTCTATGGGCCTTATTCACTGACTGGGTTTCCCCCGTCAGGTTTACCTGGTTCTAAAATTAGGTCGAATACCGTTGGGAGCTGTGATCCCCTGATCACCGTTCAAATTGGGGTGTATGGCTCTCCTTGACCTTTCTTGAACTTCGGTGTCCCTCTGTGACAAGGATTCCGGTGTTACGATTATCGATTGTTTGTCCAGTGTTGAGGGTTTGTTCCTCTACATGTACGCAAGTGTGGAATGTTCCTCCATCCTTTTCTCCAGTGTGAGTTTAGTTTCCTCTGGGTCGAGCCCCCAATGACAAAAAACTGCGTTGTGTATAAGTGGTCTTGCAAGGAGGGACGCGAAGGGGCACATGGATAATGGAGCGTTCCTAACTTCATAGTTGAACACACCCTCAACACTGGACACTTCGTTGACAAATGTAACACCAGAATTCTTGTCAGAGAAGAACACTGGTACTCAATGTAGATCAAGGAGGCCGTCTACATTAAAACTAGACACGTCAATTTGAACAGTTATCAAGGATTACTGCTTCCAGCGGTGTACGACCTACAGTAAAACCAGGCGTGCGTTCAGTAGATTCTAGGACCTACGCTAGGACCTCCGCTAGGACCTAGCTAAAACCTAGTCAAAGTCACGTGTTCTCATTTAAAATATACGGCAATATCTCATGTAATCTCGCGAAGTATTGCTTTTTAGCTAGGTCCTAGCGTTACTGAACGGGAGGCTGGTCAACCTGACGCGGAAAATACAAATCAGTGAACAAAGCCCTTAGACATTGGGCAGAAACGTCACGCCCACCAGAATCTTAATGCATTTCAGTAAGTGATTTAACTATTGAACAAAAGAAAACTTCACATCGGTATCGTAACGCCTATTGTTTCACACGATTTACGAATAAAGTAGGCCTTTAGTGTATAGAATGTGACTTCAGGCATCTTTGCAATTAAGCGTCTTTGAAAAATACAGTGCTCTTCCATTCACCAAAACGCGAGCAATTTGAATACGTTTAGAGAAATCTCATATTTCGTTACAATTACATTTGCTGCAAATTATCGATTAGAAGTGAGAAAATATACCCGGAAATACCCGTCGAACATTCTAAAATGAACAAATTAAAATTAAATATGCAGTTTGTCTGGCAAATAACGTATATCTTTTTGGACATGTGACATCTCCTGAAACGTGCCTGTTCAGCCAGCACAGAGAACACGCCCACACGACAAGATAACTTGCTGACGTCATTATCAGCCAATCAAATAGCAGCTGTGGCCTTTATCTGGACTATCACCGCTGTGAACTTCGATCTTGTTTAATCACAACATAAGACAGAAAAGTTATATTCCGAGAGCGCTATGAAACATTTTTTCGCAAAATTTAGTTTGCTGATCCTGTTTGCCGCAGAATTACAACCAGCATCTTCCGCTGATGTCGTGCGAAGCCTTAAAGTGCTAAGAATGTTACAGAATTCATTCGAGTCTTATGTCAAAGAACAGCTGGCGGGTGTCAAGGAGGAGGCCATTAAGTTAACCAAGACCACCAAGACTGATTGTTGCCAAACACAGAACAGCAAATGCAAAGAAATTGGCGGTCTCATGAGCAGCCTTCCCACAGGTGACGTGTGTCCTCCGTCATATCGTTTCCGCAACGAAAACTCCTGTTACAAGATGGTGACTGGAGCAACGTCGTGGTTTCAAGCCTTGAGTCAGTGTCACAAGGACCGGGCTTCTTTAGTTGAAATCGAGTCGTCACAGGAACAGAACTATGTCGAACAGATAATCAAAAGCTATCGTTTGGCGACAGTGTGGATGGGAGGACACGACCGTGGTCAAGAGGGGACATGGACGTGGGCTTCCACAGGAAGCAAGTTCTATTACAACGACTGGCGACCACGTAAGTTGTTTAAGAAGAGACTCTAAGAAGTTCATCGTATCTAACCACTTTTTGTCATTCATGCAACATGTGAGTAAATGCTCTTTCC
Organism: Phoronis australis; assembly: GCA_002633005.1. Classification (NCBI taxonomy): domain Eukaryota; kingdom Metazoa; phylum Phoronida; family Phoronidae; genus Phoronis; species Phoronis australis. The sequence continues at coordinate 1,440,696 of NMRA01000010.1, forward strand.
CAAACAGTTAGCTCCAATGATAACTCTGGTTAAACCCGATTTATACGTATGTGTTTAGACCAACCTCAGAGCTCAGCAAAGTAATGATTCAGCATTGTGATCACAAGGCGGCGCTAAATATGATTATCACCTTTTACCATGGACACATAACGTTCAGTGTTTTTTTATTTTTTAAGGAAAGAATCCAGCACTTATACTAATAAAGCAGCAACAGCGTGAAGCGTGAGAAAATATTAAGTTCAGCAGCTAGGACCGGTAGCGGGCGAAGGGGTGCTCAGACGCGGAGACGCGTTCCGGTTTTTTTAGTCCACCGATAGATTTTCTGAACTCAGGGTCTGCATCCTCGGCTCCCGCCCCCACAAACCTAGGACGCGCACATACGATCGGGCTTTTCCCAATTTCCCAAGGACGTTGGGCCCCCGCTTACTGTATCCTAGATCCCCCACTGTCTTATGCCACTGTTCTATTTCAACAAATTGAGCAACGATCTATACAGTGTACTTTCATTACCAAGAGTCACATTTCTGCAAATCTAATTTGATAAGCTGTTCCTTTGTTCCTTTTTCACCATGAACCTCTTACAACTCTTAATGGTCAAAAGATGTTTTGAGTATAAAAATTTCGGCCATAGGAAATAGACTTAACTTCACAAACGAACAAATATTTGCACATTACCAGTGACATCAATGGAGTGCTCACACGAAAAACGAATGCTGACTTCGCTAAGTCCTTCCAAATGCAATAGTTTTGTTGTAAAAAATAAAGACTTCATTTCTATCATGTTGAAATCCTTACTTGTGACAGCCGAATGCTTTGTCGGAAAGACAATACCAAACATCTTACATGACTGTTTGATGGTTTACACTGGGTAGTTTTTTCGTGCCACACTCGAATTCCCGAACCTAAGCCCTCCGACCACATATTTCATAAGAGATTGGAGCCTTTTGGATTGTCTGGGCATTTTGAGGTTTATTGAAAGTGTGGCGACTACGAATGGTATCGTTTTCTTCATCTAGTTTGAAAAAAATCAGTTAGTTGTCTCTTGACCTATTTCTCTTGAAACCTTGGCTATTCTTAAACACTGTACCACTTCTTGTCGGCAAGGCTCGTTTTATAGCAAGACTGCCGGCCACAGTGTAGATTTGGTGTGGGCATAAAAAACAAAAAATGCACTTTGAATGAAAGTGTTTAGACAGTAGGTAAGTTTTAAGGAATGTCAGTATCTACATATGTTTCACATTGTGTGGTTTTGTAGTAGAAAAGCTCTTAAATTTACGAAATCGTTCATTTTAAGATAAAGAGTAGTCACGTGACCCCAAAAGACTGGGCGCTATTCCCGTAAAAAGAATAATTTGTGCTCACCAATTGTGTTAACACTAGACTGTTTCGTGACTAAAAATGGTTCCGTTGAAGACTTACATGTGAGACGCCTGGCCGTAACAAATGCTGAGGTAGGTTTATCTGGGTCAACAATACTGTATGTCGCTAATAGTACATGTAATGACTATTTTTTGGCTCTTTGCAGAAGAGCCGTATAACAAAGATAACGTTGAACACTGTTTGGTCTACCAGAAAGACGGTTCATCACCGGGCAGTTGGAATGATCTCCCGTGCTGGGAAAAGTATGCGTATATCTGCGAAAAGACAGCAAGGTTTTGATGGCGTTGATTTTGTCAGGTTTTGTTAGAAGCCTTTGAATATTCATTTTCTTTAGTGAAAATTGCGATATCTTGCACCAAAATAAAATCTGTTTGTTTCATGCGGAACTTTGTGCAGTTTGGCGTCTGTAGAGGTGTTACCGGCGAAAAACATGAGAAAGTAAAATGAATGGGGCGAATCAACAAGTGTAGTGTAATAGTAGCGTTCACTTGTGAGTTCACCGCTTGGGGCGCTAGTTTTTCGATGGATAACCATTGTGGCGAATGGCAAGATGGCGGAGTGAGCACTCCTGTTGTATCACATTCCTTGAGCGAATCTCCAGAGAAGGCATTTAGTGTGACAGTTATCGCACAAAGAAAATGTTCAATTAACAGTGCACACTAGGTTATCGGACAGAAGTGGCTAGTTGCAGTCGCACCTTTGTGCAGAACCATGGATCTTCAAATGGCGCTTTTCAATGGCTTGTGACGATTGCGTCCAGTCCGCAAAAGACATATTACAGTCAACATACAGCTGCAGAGGTCCTCACCTGGAGGTCATTCAAGATTTTTGTAAGAAAACATATCCCCTATTACGCCTTAGTGTGAGAAAAAATCACCAAAATCGGAGTTGTGGAAGTTGCATTCCAAGATGGTGAACAAAGTGGCCACCCTAAACAGCATTTTCTTTCTTTTGACATGATACTCCTGTGCAACAACTGGAAATAAGTGTAATAATGTATACCACTGATTAAAAACTTAACCCACAAGTGGCACATCAACTAAGAAGACCGAATGCCTGAAATCTGAAATCAACAACACCAGCAAAATTTTGCGTATTTAAACGCAATTTGGTACATTTACACACTGTCAGTTATTTTTGTTTTTTATAAGCGTTTCAGTAGGATGCGGAGTGAAAGGCATCGGACTTGACTGCCGATGGTTAAAACACTATAGCCCGAGTTTAAGTTACACATGTAAATGCCTATTCAGGCAGTTTTAGACTCTCGTCCTTTGGTGCGAAGTTATGAAAGTTCTGTAAGTTATCTTCAAAGTTAAAACTTTAAATAAGTAAAAAATTAACAAAAACATTTTTAATACTACACACGACTGAGATTTGCACAGTGGTCAGTCGTCCTGGACACTTTAGCCAGAGAAAACCCAGGCCGGTTCAAATAAAACATTGCTACATGTATAACGCATGCGCAGCTAAAAAAATAGTAGGCTATGGAAATGGTTGACAACTCTTTCTGAAACCGAATAATGCGTCGATAATCTGAATATATACCGTGAGACCTAGGACTGTACATGTTGTATTCGGAATACGGAGGACAAATAAACTAATGTTCTAACCGAAAGGAATTTTACGTAGAAACGGTTGAAGCAGTGGTTAACATATCAGGATTTGTAGTACGGACAATAATCTCGGTTAACCGTCACTTATACTACGAGTTTCTTGCGTAGCTTGTATCGTAACTTCCAAATATCCGCGGACTCATCAGGGTCGATTACCGAGTCCCTTTCTTGTGACAGAGTAATTGCCGCCGTTCGGCTCCAGATTTTCGCCTGGCAGCACCTGTCGATTTTTATAAGTTAGAGTACGCGCTTCATAACTGTACATAGGCGTAGTCAGGTGGACGGTGGCGGAACAAAAGTGAATGTCCATGCTCCCCCTGGCGGACACCAGGTATGCCCACCCCTCGAGCACTGACTGCAAAGCAACCCAACTCATATTATTTTAGTCGCTTTCCTGGAGGAGAGTTGATGCTGCCTCCCAACTCCGTGAGTGTAATAGGGTTCTCAACTTCCCTACCCCCACCCAACGGCTACAATGTCCGAATACAATGCTAAGTGCGGTTTCCGGGCTGAATTTTATAGCATTATAATTTTGTGTATGTCTTAATAAATTGTTAACTTGTTTTGCTCGGAGAGACAATCACAATTTTCAAAAAGTCAAGCCCACTTTTGGGAAAACTAAAACGATATATAGATCAACTTTTGATGATGGGCATCAACAAGAGCAACTCGGAGCGTCGATATGTGCCCAAGAATACAACACAAATGGTGTGCCTCTGATGATGTTTTTAGTGTTATAAAAATGGTCATTACATGGCGCAGAATACGTCATACCCTTCCGACATTGCGTCGCCGTGGCTTTATTTCAAAACTGTTTGTCGATTTTCAGGAAAATATACCAAAGAACAGGCATAAAAGTTGCCATTAGAAATCACAGCGATTGTTGAATCCGTACACCTGGTGTCAAAATAATAGGATTAGGCTTGAAAATTTGTGATATTGCTAGGGGTTTAGTAGATACAGCAGAAGAGGCGAAAATAATGTCGCTAAGAAGCATCACAGTTACGAAGGACCAATCTGAAGATAATCGCCAGTCGTAATCTTGTCAGTATTACGGGTAAAGAGGCAAATCATAGAAATGGTCACTAGGTGGCGCAAAATGTATTGAATCTGTCCGAAAATTGTTTGATATAGATGTTGCCCTAATAGAAATCTAATTGTCAAGTTTTAGAAAAATTCATGTCTGAATTTCAAAGTTGCAAAGTCAAACGTAAAAAATTAAAACTGCCGTTAGGGAGCACACTTGTAGTCGGATTGGTCTGAAATTCGTAGTCACCTGTTATCTGGAAAATATCTGTCACATTTCGCAAAGATCCTTTAAATAGTTAAGGAAATACAACTGTGGACCCCAAAAAACACAAAAGCTGCCTCTAGGGGTCGTCACAGCAAGTAACTAAACCCGCAGAGTACGTCAAATTTGTCAGAGGCGACCTTTCAATTTTCGTGCTAATCCTTTGAACGCTTGAACGGATTGGAAGGTGGGCGTCAAAAAATTACCTCCAGGTGGAGCAGAATACGGCAAATCCGTGTGAAAATGGGAAGGCGTCATCATCTCTTAAACAGAAACATATATGCTAAATTTCATGAAAATCCAACAAAGCAAAAGTACAAAAAACTAAAAGTGCCACTAGGTGGCGCCCCTGTAATTGGATTGGTCTGAAATTCGTCGTCACTCGTTATCATCTCACTATGAAAATGCCTGTTAAATTTCACAAAGATCCTCCAAAGAGTTAAGGAGACACGGCCCTGGACGCAAAAACAATTGCACTAGCAGTAGCCACAAATATTGAATCCGTCCGAAAATGTGTGTCAGCCGCGGTCGTCTCATCAGGAACACATTTGGCAATTTTCAAAGGATTTTTAGGGCAGTTTGGTGAATAGGAAAGCGGGTGTCAAAAATGTTTTTTAAGTGCTACCTGACCGTGTAGCAGAGTACGTCAAATTTGTCCAAAAATGGAAAGGCGACACCGTCTCTTTAAAAGAAACCTATTTGCCAAAGTGGAAATCTATTGCAAAACTCCAAAGTTACAGAGGCAAACACAAAACATGCTACAAGGGTAGTGAGGGCAGAGCGGTGGTTCAATGGGGCCGAAACCTGTAGTTGGTCAGGAGTCAGGTTCATGGGAACACATTTATCAAATCTCAATATGATTCTGCAAGGGGTTTAATAGATATAGCCGAGGGCGCCGAACGCCCAGAAATGACGGCAATATGCACCAACATATAAATATGTGGGCACATAAAAAGGCTTGCACAAACTTGAAGCCTGACTTCCAGTGACCCTTGGCTCATTGCACTGGTTCTAACAGGTTTGCAACGGCAACAAATGTTGTCTATCAAGAGAAACTTTAATGTTGGTGCAGTTTATAAGCCAAACATTTAATTTTTTGAACCAACAATATTTGATCACTTTTTCCTACTCCCGACTCCAAAAACAGTGATAAGGGAACTGCGGTGACTAACTGGTAGCCACTTATTCTTAGGGCCAGCACATAAATCCGCCAACTCAAACCATCTTAGCTTCGCCTTAGTCTAAGGTTACCTTAACTTACACTGACAAGTCGTCGGTGGCCTCGATTTCACCTTAGCACCGCCTGATCTCTCAGTTACTTATAACAAGCATGTATTTATTGATGAATGTTTGAGGCACTGTTGTCGAGCTTGTTATTATTATTATTATTATTATTATTATTGTTATTATTATTGTCACTAATGTTATTGTAGTTGTTATCATATTAAGTATATAAATCATTATCATTATCATAATTATTATTATTCAATCAGACTTTTATGTTATTATACATACATGTCATTTCTTGAGTCAAATGCGTTACGATAACGCCGTTACCGTAAAACCTGGCAGTTGAGCGCGTGCCCCTAACTGTGAAGCTGCGTAGAACTGCGGCACATACGCAGATCCTGATGTTGATGTTATAAACAGACGGAAATCTAACGCGTTCTTTGACGTGGACACCAATTAGCATTGGCGTGTCTACTGGCATCCGTATTAGCATCACGTGGTAGGGAATTAGGTAAAGTAAATGAGCCACTTTTTGAAATTGCCCTCTGTGGACAAGCGACAATAAAGTGCGGATTCCTCTTAACACAGCTAGTAAATGGTAAAAATGGCGTTGCGTTTTTTACGTGAATATTGCTGGACTGTAAGGACACAGGAACTTTTGATTATTCATAAAGTTAGCTCTTAATTCTCGGATCTTCACTTGTCACCCGATGCTGGCCAGAGTGAAGGTTGACAATCGAGTAGTAATGGTATCATGATGTTAAGAGAGCTATATAAATCCTGCACGTCGACCGCTTTCTAAAAAACATTTTCTTTGAACTTGTCACTCCTAAATGTGAGAGAAAGTAAGCATGTTGAAATATTTTTTAAGAGTTTATTATCGTTTATAAAACAGTACAAAAACAAACAAAAAATAAGTACATCCATTCATTCACGCATGCTCACCTAAGGAGAGATCATTCTTGTTTAAAGTATATAACTTCTACATGTAGTTAACGTGAACAACGAAATTTTCCCATTTCGCAGAGAAGCTGTCATATACAAAGTATTTGTATGCAAGTAATTTTTCAGCATTGTATTACTCATAAGTGTATGTAATAAACCTGTGAAAATCAGGTACATTTTTGTGACATCTCTCCTTGTAAATGTGCTGCTTGGCTATTAGAAGCAAAATGTTAAAAAGAAAATCATGCGTTTCGTAAAGTCCAAGAATAACTCGATTGTAAGAGAGTCTGTTGGAAAGCTGACTGCAACACTTTTGCATTAGCTGTCCGAATTCCTTCCAGAAATCTTATACAATGCGACACCCCCAAAAAAGGTGTGACAGCGTCTCTGGAGTTTTATTACAAAAGGAACATAAATTAGAATCCCGAAAACGGATTTTAACTAAAATGGTATTTGTTGCAGTAATCCTGTGTAGTATTCTAAATTGGAACCATGTAATCTTGGGATCCTTTGTAATTTCATAAGGCAATGTGTATATTTTCTTCCAATCTAAACTATCTTCTAACTCTAATTCCCATTTACACTTTGACTTAGAAGGTTTCTTAACGTCAATAAAGACTGAACAAATATGTCTACAAAACTTTCCGTAAGTGAGTGATTGCTAAAGGCACGCAAGGAGCGTAGACAAGAACACTTTTAAATTTACTTTGAAATAGACTTTTTGAAACCTTAGAACGGAAACAACACCATTATATACTACAAAGTTGGTTTTTACATCGAACTTATTTTTCACATTATTCAAACTCACGAAATCACCGTCAGAGGTACACTGTATACATATCTTTAATAAATTTTAAGCCTTTTACAAACCAAGGCTCATAAAAACACTTGTGCCTCCGATCGCCAAGTTACTATTAAACCACAAAGGTTGATTCAAAAGTCCTCCTTACTTGCAATAATTATTTTCTTGTAGAAAGATGTCATACTTCCAAATACTTTGCGCCAGTAAGAATTACCAATTAGAGCTAACTTCGACTTAACAAAGTCATCTCCAAATGAAGCAAAAAAGTCTTTAAGAACGGGTAGAGTGAGAACAGTAATTCACCACTTTTAGACGCAGGGCTTTCAAGATATCTACTGGCCTCTTCCTGGTACTGGCCATAGCGAGTTTTAAAGCTTTGCTGAAAGTATGCATATTAATCATTTGAAGTCCCCTTGATCAAGTCCTAAACAGGCCGTGGCTCGTTTAATTTTATCTTGACGAGTCTGCCACACAAATCTAAAAAAATGTTGAAATATCAGGCAACTCCTACACCGAGCAAACATGAACCCTTGGCGTTCTTTCCGTAGACCAAGTTTTTGCGAGAAAAGCAAGAAGCCGAAAGACAAGCAAAGCACGTGATCAAACTCCTGCAGATTCCTTAGAGAGATTCTCGCCTCCACGGAACGCGCGCCTGAATTAAAATAAGTTCCATTTGCGTTTCCTCAGTGTTTAGCTGCCAAAAATCGAAAGATGAATTAATTCATAACTTCATCAAGATGGTCTCGGTATGTTCATTTTGGATTTTTGCCAAAAATAACATCAAGGCTTCCAGCGACTCGAGAAAACGATTCAAAGTTTCTGATCGGGGATCTACGGCCCAAGGAGTATTAGGCGGGGGCAATGGTGCCATTATTGCCCCGAATTAGCTAAACAATTAAGGTAAATTATGGCAAAACCAGAAAAAAACTGCAACGCAACACCCANGGGTAAAATTAATGGCGACCGGGAGTGGCAATTGAGGAATTGGTCGTGCAAAGTTACATGTATGTCATGGGCTCCCTGAAGATACAAATCCAAATACCCACTCAGTTAGCCAAACCTCAGAAGTTCAAACCTGACCCAAGTACACGCACTGCATGTGAGTTGATTTGCGACCTCTTTCCGCCACGTGTCCGCAGAGAGGACAAGGAAGGTCCTCTGTTGGCATACAGAATGTTTCAAAAAGGCGTCGTGATCTATCATGAGTTTGTCCTTTAGAAATCGTGATCGCCCTCCTCGAAAGCTCAAATTTACCAATGGAGTCATCCCTTCTCCCATCAAAATTTTTCTTGAAATTAATTTCTCTCCCTTGGTCTGCGGTTGTCAATACCCACCCCCCCCCGGGTTACCTTGGTAACAGTCGGTGGAGCCTAGAGTCGGTCCTTCCCAAGCCCCGCGATACGGGGTGTCACCAAATAAGTGAGATGCTACAAACTCAAATTTTGACGACGAAAGCTTGCAGAACACTGACCCTTTCGACTGGGGAAGGATGGCCCAAAGTAATGACGATAGGCCGATTGTGGAACAAAGTCAATAGCATAAGTGAAAAAGGGTAGCAGTGCAACATGGTGACGACTGGGCGAACGGAGATGGGTCGCACTGTTGTCTTTTGCCCGGACAATGCTAATCCTAGCTACGTCACTGGTCATTGGGCGCGTGTACGCCGGTACCCGCGGCGGACAAGGAAAATCTACCGGACGTACCAGATTAGGCATCGGGCACTGCGACATTTTCTTATTAGTGTTTCCTTCGCTGACAACGGATAATGTGTGGGAATTGCAACATAATCCAACAAGTCGGACTTACGATAAACATCGGATTTTCGACTTTCGTTTTACAAACTGAGAACAGGATATTGAACAATGATGGAATTTTCAATTTTCGGTCTGTAAGTTTACTGGGATATTGGAAAAGGTGGATTTTCAACTTTCGCCGCACGTAGAAGAATGCACCGTATGATTCACAATGCATGATATTCAAACTGTCACATACGATATGTCGTTTATCCACTGTCGTAGAAATAATGTCTTCAATTTTCAGTACAAGCTGCAAATTCAATATAATATTACGCACTGTTAGTACTGTCTCGTATTGAGGTATTTAAGCGTGTTGAAAAAAGTCAGAGAATTCCATAACGGACATTTCTCATTTTAATGTAAGAACATGGATAGAAAAGTTGATGGTGTAGATTTGTTACTTGCACCTGGATGACCCCAAATAAACTTTAAGTTACAATCAGGCGTCAACAACGCGGCCGTGTTTCCAAAAAATCGCATTGATTTGAAAAATCTGCCAAATGCTAACTTAAAAATATAGTATTATATTTCGCAAAACTGCATCGAATTACCGTTCTGCACAAACAAATGACAAAACAGTTAAAAAATCATTCTATAAACTTTTTATCCGTCTAATTCGCCATTGAGGCCGAGTACCGATCAATTTGCCTTTACATTAAGAATTATTTCTTACGTTAATTAGCAACACTGACGCATTCTTACGTTGGCTCAAAAAGAAAAAGACCCGAAACTTGAGTTCTGAGATTCATAGTGATTACATTTCTGGTAGGCCTACCGAGCGGACACTTTACTAGTCCGGGTCCGCCCTAACGTAGTCACGTCTAATATTTAACTCCCACGAGAAGGCTGCTGAATTAGAGTTTATTAGTCGGCTAGCCGTCTGTTACAGCCAATTGTTGGCTTACAAAGTGAACGTATGTTAGACCACATTATAACAGCAAATGGTTACCCTTGGAAAGTTTGTAGATGCTTACCATAGCATATTCAGAAACTTGACATAACATGATACTAGACAACAATAATACCACCATTTCTCTACCTTGTTTGGGTGGTGAAATTTCAAAGTTTAAACGTAAGCTCTCGAGCGTTTTGAGCCAAGTAACAACTGCTGTGGAACCTGTTGTTATTAATACCAAAAGCCTCAGGTCTTTCCCAACGCCGACAATCAAGCGATCTAGTGTTGTGCCTCAGTTGTTTTGAGCTGTGTTAACGGTAACGCGTCATTTATTGCCATGACTTATCGGATTTTGAGACTTTTCTTGATGAACATTCTAAGGATAAAAACAATTGTGTTAGATTTTATCGACGTTATCAAGATCACGATGCTTGTCAATTAAAACATATACAAACCCCAACTCGATAAAACGTCGCCATCCTATGACATCCCGTTATTCAGATAGTGCCTGTAATTTTCCCGCCATATGTTTTGCATGTTGTGTATATAAGCCTACAATCTAATTAGTAGATACAGCCGAGTGGAAGTCAGTTGTGAAACGTCGAGTACTTGCAACAAAGACGGAATTATGTAAAGCCGCAGTCGTCAATTTTATCCCTTGGCTACTAGAAGATACCAACGATCGAAACGACGTGTCAATTAGCCAAAACATTGAACCTGAACGAAACCTGAGACAGCAACTTTAACGAACTGTTCATCAAACGTCGGGGACTGTGCAATCGGTGACTCTTATAACTGAAGCCGTGAATAGTTCCCACTGATAATACAGTCATTGCCTTGTTTACAAATAAATCCGTTTCCTGACCTAAAAGCTATTTCAGCCCTCCCTAGCCATCATGCATTCCGTCGTGCACTGGCGATAGCCAATGTATTCGTGTCTCAGTTTGGACACATAAACACATTCGTGTCCCTAGCTTACTGAGCTTAGTTACTAGTCTAGTAGACTATACGGGTCACATACTGCAGTTAAGTTTATATCAAACTACGTTAGGTCAGTACAATTGCAATGCATTGTCATTGTTTTCTTTCATTGCAGCAACTACGCTTTTATGGTATTCTATTTATGTAACTATCGCAAACACAGACTATTGTATTGACTTTTCTTCAAAACGAGCCGCTGCTCGCCTGCTTCGCTGAAGGGGATTTCTTCGAAATGACGTCACGGGAAATTTTTCATGGTTTCGTCACCAATGACCAATCAGCGAGCTCAGACCTGGGGAATTCCACTATCGACTGGGTTAACTTTTATCACGTCTGAATGGATCAAACTGCCTCGCGTACCTGAAGATGTCGGAGGGAGATTCAGTCTCGTCTGGTTTTAGTCAGGCGTTCGTTGATAACATTGTAAAAGTCAGTGATATTCCTAGTACTACTACGCAAGAAGCGTTAGTAATTTACTTCCAAAGCGAGGCGAGTAGTGGAGGGGGGGAAGTCGTTCAAAATGGATGTGTGCGTTTAAATGATAACCAGGCACTTGTGGTCTTCACAGAAAAACGGAGTAAGTATAGAAAGTGTTGTGTTTGCATGACCTGCTTCTCAAATAACAACGGTGACGCTGTTGCAGGTCACATAGCCGACCACTCCCCGCAATTTCTGACCGACCACAGCTTGTGAAAAGATCACTGAGGCAATTAAAAGCAGAGAGAATCGCTTTCTTATCGTCAACCGGGACAGCTTCGAGGACAGGTAGCCCCCTGAAAAGAGTTACTCGGCAACTCAAGCCCAGGCCTCAAGAAGTGGCAGCCAACCCGAGCATTTTATATTGGCGGACTTAGAGGGGGGCCAAGTCGACCATGCCCACCCGGGGCGAAAATTCTCCCTGGTTCCATTTGGCAGTTAAGGGATGTGAATGTCTGACGAGCAAAATCCTGGCTAATACTAGTTGCCATGCTCTCTCTTCTCAAAATCCTGAATCCGTCCATATTCTATAAACACTAAAAACCACGCACTGGTTTGCCAAAGCTATGTACAGGGAGGTAATTTTTCGAGGGCGTAACAACTGACTTGCCACGAACATAGCTCTAACTAGGTCGATAAGCTAATCTGAGGCTATGTATTGGCGGTCACTATGCCGGAGTGACAATAAACAAATTTCTGGGTTTTTTTTGTCGCCCTTATCATAGCCGGTTATCATACATCTACATGTANCACAAATTATTTCGTAAAAAATCACATCACTTCAGAATACAGCATAGTATACAAGATAATAATTATCATTAAATTTTCGTATACGTTACTGCTGATGTATTCCTTGACTCGTTAGCTTTGAAATGCGGGAGTTTGACGAGAACAGAGAGATTTAAACAGCTATAAATCCATCGACATTCTTCCCGTACTGGAAGTCACCATGTTGATGAACTAGTTTGACCTATTATTCAACTGACCAATAGAATGCCTTGTTTCTTGAAATCGGAACAGCCAATGATATTCCAAGAATACATATGGAAAAGTGCGCTGTAGCAGACCCCAACCAACCTCGAGGGTCTGTGCAGGAGACTATGCTCGCCGCCTGCTTCGCTGAAGGGGTTTTCTTCGAAATGACGTCACGGGAAATTTTTCATGGTTTCGTCACCAATGACCAATCAGCGAGCTCAGACCTGGGGAATTCCACTATCGACTGGGGTAACTTTTATCACGTCTGAATGGATCAAACTGCCTCATGTCCCTGAAGATGTCGGAGGGAGATTCAGTCTCGTCTGGTTTTAGTCAGGCGTTCGTTGGTAACATTGTAAAAGTCAGTGATATTCCTAGTAGTACTACGCAAGAAGCGTTAGTAATTTACTTCCAAAGCGAGGCGAGTAGTGGAGGGGGGGAAGTCGTTCAAAATGGATGTGTGCGTTTAAATGATAACCAGGCACTTGTGGTCTTCACAGATATACGGAGTAAGTATAGAAAGTGTTGTGTTTGCATGACCTGCTTCTCAAATAACTGTTTGCTAGTAACTCATTCGCAACGGTAACGCTGTTGCAGGTCACATAGCCGACTCCCCGCAATTTCTGACCGACCACAGCTTGTGAAAAGATCACTGAGGCAAGCAGAGTAAACGCTTTCTTATCGTCAACCGGCACAGCTTCGAGGACAGGTAGCCCCCTGAAAAGAGTTTTTCGGCAACTCACGCCCAGGCCTCAAAGTGGCAGCCAACCCGAGCATTTTATATTGGCGGACTTAGAGGGGGGCCAAGTCGACCATGCCCACCCGAAAATTCTCACTGGTTCCATTTGGCAGTTAAGGGATGTGAATGTCTGACGAGTAAAATCCTGGCTAGTACTAGTTGCCATGCTCTCCCTTCTCAAAATCCTGGATCCGTCCATATTCTATAAACACTAAAAACCAAGCACTGGTTTGCCAAAGCTATGTACAGGGAGGTAATCTTTCGAGGGCGTAACAACTGACTTGCCACGAACATAGCTCTAACTAGGTCGATAAGCTAATCTGAGGCTATGCATTGGCGGTCACTATGCCGGAGTGACAATAAACAAATTTCTGGGTTTTTTTTGTCGCCCTTATCATAGCCGGTTATCATACATCTACATGTATACGTACTGAGTATGGTCTTGGCAGAGTGCACATCAAACTTTATTGCCATAATACCCGGCTTGTACACATTCCAGCGCCCTCTTGAGGAAGCTTATAGCCACGCCTACTTACATGTACATTATGCAGTAGCTAGTGTAGATATCTCGGGACTATTACTCTCAGCTAGATATGTGCAAACTTAAATTTGATTTTTCAGGCAAACAGCGAGTATTGAGTAGAGACCACGTTTTAAACGATACACAGCTTAAGGTGACGCCATTCCCGGACACGGGTGAGGAGGTCCCTCATGCCCAGGGTGGATCAGTAAGTTAAAATGCAAATAACGACAATAGACACGATTACCACTCGTCATAGAAAACATGGAAATAAATGACATGCGTGGAGAATTCATGAAAAAAGAAAGAGGGTAAAATATCACTGATTTTTTTGTATTATTTACTTCAATACCATATGATTATGAAGTATACCGCATTACTTCCCTGAAATCGGTTTAATATTGTATCTGTGCAAAACGCACAAGTCACGCCGTTGAGTTCGTGCTCAGCAAGATGCATTGTACTTAGCTAGAAACTTTAGCAAAAGTTACCACATTTGTGAGAAAATTACAAAATGTCATGAAAGCAGTGACAGCGAAAACACATTATGTTTGGGACACTGTGAGAATAAAAATTGCTGTTGTTGTCGAAGTCACATCTCGCAACTGAGCTTCAAATTATCTGTGCATGTTAGAGTTTCAGGTAAGCGCCATATTGAATAATTTGAAAATTCCATGTCATGACTTATTGTACATTCACAGATCACGTTCTCCTACAAGGGGAAATTTGAAGACACGGCATATTCAGAAAAATATATATCAGTTGAGTCTGTCTGAGACTTGTTGTAAATGCTTGTAAAAACATCTGCATTAATTAACCATAAAATTGAGCAAGCGGTTGATCTTTTTCGTTGTGTAGCGACATGAACTATCTATCTTAACATACGTTGTAGTGTAGCGACATGAACTATCTAAACATGCGTTGTAATGTAGCGACATGAACTATCTATCTAAACATGCAAAAATCAGGGGTGGTAATGTAACACATACCACCCGCCGGCCGTAGAACACTCACCACGGAGAGCACTTTATTAATAGACACCCGAATCCTAGTCAATCACCTTGAAACGAGTGTTGAAACAGCTTTTCGATTTTACTCACGGTCTCAGGATTTCTGCTCCATTTTCAGAAGTATAATGCAAATTCCAAAACCTATCCTGTCATACAACGTGTATATTACTTGCCATTAAACCAAAATCAATCTAAAACATTATATTTTTTCTGTGTGACTGGGCACCCCGCGGTCTAAAAATACATTCCGGTGTTCTAAGCGGTTTAAAGAACAGAAAAACTTCTGTGACCCAAAAATGTTTAGTTTTAGGTTCAACAACTTTCATTATCATCCGAAAAACTGATTTTGCGGGTTACCGTGATTAAACTTTCAAACTTCACACAAAGATTAATAAGGAGCGGAAAAATATTAACGTGCACAAATATAAAGGTGCACATTTCAATGCAAACAACCCGAGATGCGTGGTAGGACTGGCTCTTTGTGTGTCTAGTTTATCTTCTATCTTAAGCACGGTTAATATTCTGTGATTGACGACTTTTTCTGTAAAGCAGTAGGCGTTCCAATGTTTGGCAAGTGTTCTGCGGGCCGTGGTAACGGTTTGTTGATCACCGTTTAAATAACTGGGGGAATTGGTGACGTAGTGGTCAGCTTAGCCATGGTTAGCTATAACTTTGCTCTAAATGCCGTTGATTCAGGGCTCTCATCACGGCTACGGCTTATGGGATAGTCCGCTCCTGGGAAGCTTCCAAATGTGTCAGCCACATTTTGAAAATCCGTGGAGTAAAGGGACTCCGACCGACGGTGTGAACTATTCGTATGGTAATGGCCACAGCTACCACCAGGTTATGAACACCAATGACGTAGTGAACTACCCACCAATGGCAGATGTATCTAGTATTTGGACCGATACGCCGTCAAAAGTGGAGAACTTCATTCCTGCAGAATCAGCTGATGGTGCATTAGCGGAGCAAGAAACTTCCCACGGTAATTATCGGGCGGTAAACAATGGTGTGTTATGTAGCTAAGGCGTAAAAGTTCAGTATCTGCGATAAATTTAGCATTTTGAGCCAGTTCCCAATTAATTTCTAGTTAAGGAAATTTGTACCTTTATTCAAGCACAACACATAGTTGTGATGAAAGAAGTTAGTTTTGTATTCGTAAATTATGAACCCCCCGATTTCTCTCAGTTTTTAGCCTGCCAGGACGTGAGGGCTTTATTGAAACCAGTACTATGTATACCGGTATTTGACGATTCTTTAGACTCCACCACGTCTTGCTCCCAATACACTCCCTTTAAATGAACTCCATGTTAGGACTGATATCTGCTTAAGTCCGATAAAACGTGCTCTCGTAATTTCAATAGGTTATCTATCGATCAACGAGATTGAGAACGTGACGCCACCACCCGGACTTGGAGAAAAGTGTAAACCTCGTAAGTTATAACATGTACTACTGTGTTGACGACTCGTATCCTAGACGGCGATTGTTGATAACTCATCTCATTGTGATTATGTCAAAATTCAAGCATACTTAACCAAACGCGTATTCACACGAAAACCTACAGTGTTTTGTATCGTCTTCCGCTGGCCAAGCTTTTCATGTTTATATTATCGACGATGCCACGATTCCGCCATTCGCGTCATATTCTTCCATTCCACTGTTACTTGTAAAATTGGTCGAGCATGGGGTTCCGGACTCCTGAACCACAAGGATCTGAACCTGGAAGGTGATTGTTAGAAGAATTTCGACTACTGATAGAACGGTCATTATTATTCACACCAATTAAGACGTTCCCATTGTTTTCTCTCAATAGATGAAAGGAGGCTTTTGGAAGTTACTGGATTTAAAGACGGAACTACTCCAGAAATGATTGAACTATTTTTTGAAAACAAAAAGAAATCAGGAGGAGGAGATATCAAGGATTTCCAGTTCGATGTTGATAAGAACAAAGCATTCATCGAGTTTGACGACCCGAAAGGTATTATTTAAAGTTGCGTATCCCCCCCCCGTTCTACTGACTAAGAAGTAAGAGAATTAGACCATTTACTTTGATCAAAACGGTCTCAAAAGTCTTTAGGGCTTGTTTTCTGTTACAAAGAATCACAAAATCCTCAACAAATATCAATAAACGTATTGGAAATTGATTGATTTTATTGGGGTGTGCCAACCATGAAATTTAAAAATGGCGTCCAGGGAATTCCATTCAAAGTCTGACCCGCTACACGGCAAAGACCATTTCCTCTGAGTACATCTTAAATCAGCTTTTGACAGGTTTTGCCTCTCCAGTTAAGTACTCAAAATATGTTTAAAAGGATAGCTAAAATGGTAAATTGTAGCTTTAAGTGTTTCATGTCGTTTTGTTGAATGTATAAAATATGTAACCTTTATGGATGTATCCATCCGACTACAGTGTACACATGAAAAAGAGTTACGTTGAGGACCAGTTTCGCTGCAAATACAACCACAGACTGTTGTGTTCGTGAGCCATGGCTCTGTGCAAATTTATCGAAGCTGCTCTACAGTGGATTCGAAATCATTGCAATGCTCAGTGTAAAATCTCTTTCTTTCTCTTCCTTGCTTTGTTTTAATCGATGACTACGTTGCTCTCCTGCTCCCAAACGCCTCTTCTCAAAATCATCTAAGAACAGCCTAAACAAAAGGCTAGTCAAGTAATGTCGATTAGTTAGTTGGAACGCGGAATCGAAATCACTACCTTCACAAAATCAGTCAACACTCTCTAACGATGGGCAAACATATACATTTGATCTGGTGGAGTAATACATACTCAGTATGTTAAGCGTAGGCAAATGGTAAAGCCCTTATTTGAGCAAATGCATGGCAGAAAATGGCAAGAGTTCGCGATTTGTTATCAAATAAGAAAGCGCAACTGATTTTGTTGCTACGAAGGTCTTGTCAAAGCCAATAACTAAATAATTTTACCCAATACAGCAACAATCCAAAAATTGTGTTTTTAGGCCGAAAAAGTGACAATGTTCCTTTGACAGTATGCAAAATGAATGCATTTATAAAGATTTCATCGACCTCGATTGTATATCATTGTTATGATAAATAGCATTCCTTTGTGAACACGGACAACGGACATTAGATTCTCATTTTTAACCAAACGAAATACGTTGTAATGAAAATTGTCAATTCTATCAATGTTGTATTTTAAGTTTTCACGCAACATTTCAAACCGTGGATTCATTGAGAAATTCCATTTCTGACATTTTGTCGCTATTTTCTGAGAGAAATCCGCATATTATTATTGTATACCTATACAGGGCAATGTAAACTTCGGCTTATTTACACCACGTGGTTTACTACTACGGGGTGCACTCGCATTTCTCATCCTCAACGCAAAGCCGTAGTCTTGTGTACATGGGGGCGCAGCACTGACAAACGTTGGGGCCATGACCCCCAGCCCTCTGTGGTTCACCGCCCATAGACCATGGGCCACAAAACTACATAGTAATAAAATCTTAACAATTAATGTTTGGGTTAGTTTGTATATTAAAGTTGTACGTTCTGGGCGTAATGGGGTTACGGCCGGTAAACTGTTTATTAGCGGTGATCTGAGCTACGAAACAAAACTTAAGTTGACTTTGTATTTTTATTATTTTGGTTTTATTTTTTATTTCAGGTTCGCAATTTTGTACACTCTTAACCATTCTCTGAAATCAAGCCCGGTTACTTTATCAGTTAATAAATGCGCTTAAATACATGTACATGTAACTGTGCCATATATTGAGGCGAGTTTAGTTTAATCTACTGGCAAAGTGTTAGACTGCTACAGACGAGGCTGTGCATTCGATTCCACGTTGGAGATAATTCCTGAAATATACATGCAATTTTCTCTGTGACAATGCCACTTGAAACGAATTGACGTATTCATCTGTAGGTGGTGGATAGCCTTATACTATGCCTGTTTTTATCTTTCCGCGTTTAAAGACCTTGACTCCGTTTTGAACAAAACCGAGCTGGTTTTGGGAGGCACAAGAATCAAGGTGAAGGTTTATGCTCCAAAGCCGAAAACAGCCGTTTCTGTGACAGGAATGCGGGAAGGAACAACGATGGAGACGTTGGAGCTCTACTTTGAAAACCCCAAGCGGTCAAAAGGGGACGACGTTAAAACCATAAGGATGAACGAAGCACAGACAGCAGCTGTGATCGACTATGGTTCAGTTGAAGGTTTGGAAGAGCTTTTAAGCCAGATAATAGTTTTTATTAATTACATATTGCGCCAGTGCCATTGTCAGGAAACGATTTGCTTTTTAGCGTGATAGGATAATTACAATTTTTTTGCGTGACATTGTTTAGGCTTAACCAGTTTATTCAATCGCGTATGATCAACATTCTCATCTTTATTTTGTAGATCCATGTACGTCCTCAGTATTTGCTTTTCCACAATTCAGTAGTTCGGAAGGAAGGCCATTATTGTACATGACGCGGCCTTCCATGTGGAGGCTTCAGTGCCCGGTTGCATGAAACACTCCCAGATGGGGACCAACTATGTTCCCTTAGTCTGTTGCGTATTTGTTTTGTTCTTCACTCATAGATGTTATGTTGCCTATCATTTTACCTAAATTGTGACATTTTATAATAATATAACTTAAAACTGAACCTTTAATTGAGCTATATAATGATTAAATACTTGGTCCTTAAATTAGAGGCGATGTATGAAAAGAACATAATTTTGATAATAATGAGGATTCTACGTGCAGGCCACTCTTGGTGTGTATCAAAGCCAAATACTGACTTACAGTACAAGTGAGACTCAAACAGCTTAAGCAAGGGCAAGCTGCGTTTTCACAAACAAATACGCATTAGATTTAGAGAACTGTTTAGTTATCTTTTTGTATAAAAAATACTTTACTACATTAGGTTTCGATGAGAGATCCAAGTGGCCGTGTCGTATATGCACTTAAAGTGCTGACACCCCACCTGCTGTAAACCAGTCATTTCATGTCTTATTTTGATGACCAAGAAGGTAAAACGCATAGAAGTTAGATACGAAACAGCACGAGGTCACCCTTTTAGTGACTCATTGGAGGCAAATTGGCTACATACGGTAAAAACATTGTTGTCGACAGTATTTCCTAACTGGAGGTGCTTTGTACATTCATTTGCAAGGCACTGAGCTAAGGAGGCACTAACTACATTGTATTCTGTGCTTCTAACCATGTGCATTGCGTAGCACTTTCATTGACGAAAGGGACTAAAAAGTGTATAATATTCTTCATTGTATATGAGATTAAAAAGTTGCTGTCGGGCGTTTCCTATCGAATTCTGAAAACTTACATATTGACCATCAAAATATACATGTTAATGAACACAAGTATGTGACAATGTATTAATAATAGTGCTATGATGCGTAGTCATAGCTCTACTGTACCTGGTGTGGTTCAAGCATTGTGAGATGGCCTCGATTGTTTGCCCTACTGATGTCTGAGACGTTGAAGCATGTCGAATTAAAAAAACTCATTGTTTTATAAATAGGTAAATAAAACAACAAAAATGGATCAACTTGTTTTTTATTTACCTATTTATACTCTACATTTCGTGAAACAATAGTATCCTTAGGAGGATCTGGATCGCCTTATTTACATGTATTTTCAGATTTATTTTCTACATTGTTTTTATTAATACGTGTTAATGCGGTTTATTGATTTAATCTGAATTTTGCACATGTTTGTTGTAGTTGCCGAACGAGTTGCTGCTAAAAAGGATCACGTGCTGTCGAATGCCTCACTCACCGTTATTCAGTGCAGTCCAGATGATGAAAGCGAGGCGGAGGAAATGAGTTCAGAAGAGGAAGACTCTTCGTCTGACGGAGACTATCAGCAGACAGAGCAATTGCCCATGACCGCAATTCGCGTAACTAACTTCAATCCTGAAACACCAGATGAGACGTTGGTTTTATTCTTTGAGAGCCCAAAAAGGTGTGGTGGTGGAGAAATTTTACGTATCCGAGTTAATGAAGAAAGAACTGTGGCTGTTATTGATTATGGATCAGTGGAAGGTAAGGCTATTTTTTCAATTCTCTTTGTTCTGGAAATTTGAGCTCTAATTTACTTGAATATTGTCCGCTATGATAGTTTGTTATGTTTTCATTCCAAATGAACATCTGTTACTTTAATCAGTTGCTGAAAGGGTTGCTACCACCTCCGAGTTGATAGTAGACCGGTCCTTGGTTGCCGTAAACGCATGCTGTCCAGACGTTTCCGTGGAACCGATTTCGTCTGAAGCTGGACTTGCTGTGGATGTTTCTGGCTTTAAACCGTCATCACCTGAAGAAATGATCAAACATTTCTTTGAAAACAAGAAGAAATCTCGAGGTGGTCCAATTCTTTCAATGAAACTCCTTGAAGATGTCGACCCAAGGACATACAGAATTGTGTTCCAGAAGTCAGATGGTACGTTTAAGTCTACATGTGTCACATTTTGTAGCGTGTACTTTTCATTCCGTAGTATTCCTCACGCAGAATTACAAAAACTTATTATGGAAAGACTGCCTTTAGCCACCTGTTTATTTAAAAGCATTATTTTGTAGAGAGGGCGTTTTCATGTAATCCTTGTGTTACCATTGATCACCTACAAGTCAATTAAAATACTTCACAATTACAATGTATTGTGTAATAGGTTCGTTTTTTTGTTTTAGACGCAATCCGTGTTTTGAAGAAGAAAAACCTTAAACTAGGTTCCGCAGAATTGATTGTCGCTGTTGCTAGCGACGCCGGACGGAGCCAAGCCCACACTTGTGCAACCTCAGTGATGCAGTCTGAACACCCAGAGCAAGCGCAACCTGTAACAACAATTAGAATCAGCGGTCTGCCTAAGGATACGTCACATGATCTCCTAGAGAATTTTTTCGAAAACAGACGCAAATCTGCAGGCGGAAAAGTCAACAAGGTTGAGCTAGATGAAGTCAATCAAACTGCATTAGTGACGTTTGCTGACCCTTCAGGTAGGTCTTCGAAAACATTTCCTTAACTGGATGTTATTGGACTTTACCTGAATTGAGTGTATCTAATATTAATAGTCAGTTCGGTTGATTTGATTTTGATATTTGGCTCTTCTGGACCTCCTTTATGACAAGGTGCACTCGTTTCAGCTGCGGACAGGGTCTACCAGAACCGTTTTTCCCTGAAGCTGAATAAAACTCCTATTGACGTAGAGCTTGTCCAACCGCCCAAACCGAAAAAGAAGTTACCATTGGACCCCTATAAAGTGGTGGTCAGTAACATTCCCGAAGACGCTAGCTCTGAACTACTATTAAACTACATGGAAAACAGGACACGGTGTGACGTCAGTGCTATTCGCTACGGAGAAAAGCCAGGCTTGGGGATTGTGATTTTTGAACAAGTTCCAGGTAAGACGAGTGTTGTGGTGCGGTTTTCTTTAAAAGGGTGTGAAATTTACTCTGAGTCGGAGGATTCGAATCAACCATAGTTATTGTTTTACAATTTCACAAAGAAACTGTCTGTGTGATGATAAATAATTTGCGCATTTATTAAAATAAACTTTTATGCCCGTTACTTTTATTATTTTCTTTTTTCTTGATTAACACAAACGTTATACCAAAACCGTAAGTAACACTTAAGTGTTTTCGATGTCGCGTGTGTCGGTCTGGTGCATACGAGTTCACTGCAGTTGTTCATAGAAGTGCAGTGTAATGGCTCTCTGGAATGTTCGGGTGAATCCGGGAGTCACTGATGGAACACGCTTTGACTTAGTACAGCGGCAGATTTTGTTGCAACGTAACGTACATTGCACTCGTTCCGAAATACATGTATGTGAGTTCATTTTAATCGCCGCTGTTCTAACAACGCGCATGTGAATCCAGATGTCCTGCGGATGCTTGTACACGCTGCAGATTTTAAAGCCTATCTTCAACGGAAACGCATGTAAATTTGGTTCCTACAGTATGTTAAGACTATCGCTCTGAGCCCCCTAGTCCCATAAATTGCTAAATGTAACGAACTGTTAGGTGTATTGGATTGCTTTTGTCTACGTCACCGCGAGAATCACCTTTTAATTCAAACAACTGCGAAACACACCCGCACGTAATGGTGTTCTATTCAGACCCCTATTCAATACAACCTTTTGTTGTTTGTGATAGGATCTCGCGGTGAGTCAGCCTGGCTCGAAAAGGCAGCTTTACTTATCATTTGACGGGCTTACACTTTCGCGATTGAACTCGCGTTTTCTTATTTTACTAGGGCTGTACCAGGACTCCCTGGTTAGCCTAAAACAAAATTCCGTCGAAGTTAGGCTTAAATTTAGTATCTCGTCTTCTTTTGCCGTAAAATTCACAACAACAATTAGTAGGCACTGGTATGAGCGAATGCAGTGCACTCATTCTTAGCAATCCACGGGAAACTAGATCGTAAGCTCGTTGCATAGATATCGATAGATAGACGTACGCATTGATTTATCTGTTTTTCTTTATTACAATAAAGATAACGGCAAATATCGGTAGTGGGCTATTGTGCACCAAAGGTTCGGTATCCGTGCAACCTACATGGTGTATATTGTTATATCCAACAAAGACGCAACAAAGGAAAACAATGGAAGTTCCCACAGGCGATAACCTTGCGACGTTCTTAGCCCCGACGCATGGACTCGCAAATTGAACAATACCTTGCGACCTCCACACGACGTGATTTGGCATAGAGCCGCCTCTACCATTATTGTGCTGTCACAAATGCAAATGAATGCATTTTTTCTCAAAACAATAATTTTGCATTTCATAAAAACGACCTATGTTAACTTGGTTCATTATCACGTGCAGACGTCCCTACGCTACGCCAAGCTTGCACCCAGAAGCCTTTACAGAAGTCAGTGCTTCAGATCGAGCCAGTATATCTGACAGACTCCATACAGGTCCACAACCTGCCTCCCAACTGTACAGAAGATACTCTGGAGAATTACTTTGAAAATAAAAAGAAAAGCGGGGGAGGAGAGGTAGAGAAAGTGATCATTTTGCGAAATGGGAAAGTGGCTGTGACTACGTTTGCTGATCATACAGGTGTGTTTTTTGAATGCAGCTGAAGAACATTAATGGTTCTGTTATCGTAGAATACTCTTGTTTGTCCTACATACTGAGCTGTAAACTCTGCAAAAATAACAAAAGAAAACGGGAATGTTTACCTAACGTTATGGTTGAGTCAATCATCTCTATTCAGCAAATGCAATCAAACACACAAGCGTGTTCTGTAGTGTCCCCATCGCATTTTCTTGCCGAATCGTTAGCTGCAATGTACCACGGTCGAAAGGTACTTCATGTTCAGGCTTACATTGGGAGATGGATAAAGCATCAAGTGTTCTCGGCAGTTGTTTGTTGTGACATTTAGCGCCTCTCGGAGTGACAATTCCTCCAAATCCGACGGAAATGACGACTTCACTATGTCGATATACATATCAAATAGTCTTTCGAAAATGTGTCTGCTAAAATACGTGGGGTCGCTGGGATTCCTTCGATCTTTTTAGTAACACCTGTTTATAACTCACAATTGGTTTTTTCATGTACCAGGCCACCGGCCTAATCTCTTACAAAGGACTTTTCTCTCTTTTTAAAACGGTAACGTTATAGCAGATTGGTTAAAATAGAAATTCTTCATACTCGTGATGCTGCAACAGCAGTTGTTACTAAAAACGTTAGTTGCTGAAAAAGTCAGTGGAACCCTGATAGCTGAAGAGATTTCATAAGATGTACAGTGCGAATGATTTTTTCAACCCTCTTGTGAAATAGAATGTGCCATTTCAGCTCTAGTTATCGTGTCATGCTTTCCACTCCAATTAAAACTGGCAATGGCAAAACATCAAGCAAATGAACCAGCGTAGGTATCAATTTAGACTTAATTACAGTAATTCTGTGAAGAGCTGTTAATAGTCTTCTGCACGAGGTACTTAATTTCTTTTTCAATTTTCGTTATTTTTGTTATAGTTTAGTTAGTAATATTTAGGTCAATCGGCACTAAAATCAATTTCCAAAAAGGGAAGCGTGACAGTAGTCAAGAATATTCATTATTTGAGCATAGACGAGAATTACTAAACTTTTTTGTTCCAATCCACACACAGTGAGTCCCGAAAATTTTTGAAATAGGTCTAGAATTTTAAGTGATCTTTTCAAAATCTCATTTTGAGACGTCCAGGTAGAGCATCGTGTTACCTGCATATTGCATTTTTCATGTTTGTTACAGTTGTGCAAAGAGTCATTGAAAAGAAACACGAGGTAAACAAATGCATTCTCAAGGTCTGCGAGTATTACGAACAATTTGGATTTAGACATCCCGACGATGATACGTCTAAGCCTGTCGCCAGAATTCCAGATGATGCTGTGGTGGGACCTTTTGATGTTTGTATTGTAAAGTTCGTTGATTCCAGTCTGGAATGTCGTCAGTTGTTGGACAACGACTTAAAAAGGCACCACGGTCAAGTGAATTGGGAGGCAAGCACATCGGACAGTCTTGCCGTAACATGCTTTTTATCAAGCTCTGAACAACTTGCAGAGATGACCATTGCTTGGGAAAATGTTGTCACAGAAGCTGCTCGCAATTTCTTCGCTAACTACAGCACGGAAATCATTGACGTCCTCCAGGACATTTGGACTGATCTTTTGGAAAGACTGGCTGCACATGTGAACGAAAAATTGCTTATTGAGACTAGTGATGAACGAAACTCCATACGGTTGACTGGTGTAAAAAGCATCGTTGACGAAGTGTTAAATAAAGTCAATGAAGACAAAAAGGCACTGGAAGAGGAATTCAATCGAAAGTCACAAGAGGTCACGGAAACTGTAACAACCCTTAAAGACTATGAGCTTCTGTTCTTGCAAGAAATGAAATTTGACGTGTCTGGTTGTAAGTGTGAGATAGACGTTAAGAAGAAGCACATCCAATTCATTGGAATACCTTTAGATGTCAACAAAGCAAAAAGTGACATGTACGAAATTCTTCGAAACTTGACCTCGGAGAAAGTTGGTTCAACACCTGCATTACTTCTCGTGCTGAAAACTCCGGAATGCACTGAATATATCTATTCACAGTTCCGTACATCAAACGTCGCCGCTTCGTGGACAACCACAGGTAACGACATCAATGTCTTTGCGTCTGACAAGAACGTGTCAAAAAAAGCAGCACAGATAATGAGTCGGGAGCTCAGTGAAGCAGTGGTCCCTGTTCAAGCCGAGTCAAAACCGTTGCTTACTGGTTCCCAGTGGCAAAGTGTCAAAGAATCACAGTTAATGCAGTACCGGGGATGTTTGGAAATCGTTGAAGACAGCGACTTAACACAGCTTACTATCGCTGGAACTAGGTCGGTGACAGCCAATGTCCGCGAAGTTGTACAAGATTTCTTCGAATCAAATACAATTTACGAAAGAAAAGTCCGCTTGAGCAGTGGTAAGTTCCGCTTCATGGAACAGTATAACGACACAGGGATCATGCAAATTCAAGAATCGTTAAAGACGCATTACGTTGGTATTCGTTTTCAGGCTGACAGTACATCCATTGTTATTAAAGGAACAAACACAGGCGTAGAGTTGTCCTTCAGAAAAATAAGCGATTTGATGGGCAAAGTTCTTTGTAAAAACATCGAGGTAGCTGAACCCGGAATGGATGAATTCTTCAATTGCCAACGCGGAAAATCATTTTTGGAAACTGTGGAAAGAAAAAACAAATGCATCATTGTAATCGGTGAAGATGATGTTTGCGACGAAGAGTCACAGGGTGCCATGCAACAACATAAGGACACCGCTGATGTGATGTGCCAAGTTAACAAATATGGAAAAACCTTTAAAGTCATTCAAGGAGATATGACCAAACATAAAGTGGACGTGATCGTGAATGCTGCAAATGGGGAATTGAAGAATGTAGGTGGGCTGGCACTGGCCATTGTGAAGCAAGGTAAGTTTTGTATTATATCTTTTCCCTTTTTCTTTCTTGGCTCTCATTAACTCTTGTTTCGTACGTAACAATGTTTCATCCTCGCCAAAACAGCAATTGCAGTGACTTACAGAACCATTTTGATGCCGGTTATTCAGTGTAGAAAACTGGTTCTCAAAATGCGAGAATCCTCTAAGTGACTATTACCTCCGAAACTGTAATCCTTATGGCCAGTAACTGATATTTAGCCTTTGTTAACATGAATAACAGGTTCCATTCATCAACTATTTCATTCAACTATTTCTAGGTGGAAATTGTATACAAGAGGAATGCAACGGAATTATCGAGCAACGGGGAACTGTGCTGCCAGGGAAAACTGCTACAACTGGGTCCGGAAACCTTCCTTGTAAAAAAGTAGTTCATGTAGTAGGGCCTCAGTGGTCGGGCGGAAATCGTAACGAAACTAACTATTTGTTCCAAGGAGTTATAAATGCACTAAAGGCGACTGAGAAAGGAAGTTACAAGAGTTTAGCTATACCAGCAGTTGGCGCTGGTATCTTTGGGGTTCCGTTAAAGGTTTCCACTCTGACAATCGTTGAGGCTGTCGTCGACTATTTTACTAACAACCAACAGTCCGTCATCCGAGAGGTCCATTTTCTTGACAACCAGATGGGAACTGTGCAGGAATTTGCAAAAGCAGTTAAATTGAAAATTGGGCTACCGTCTTCGACGTCGTTTGCAGGAGCTACTATGCTACCAAAAGGTGGGTATTGGGCAAACTGCTTAACCATAATTCTGTACGTCAAAAGCCTTACACACAGTCTATTGAAACCAATGGGTGGTCAGGTCAATTGCACGACCTATTTGCAAAGTAGTTTCTGTCATATATACATAGATACTTATGTCTGACAACAGTTTGGTCTTCCCTGTGTTTTAGGTGGCCAATATGGGATGCAGGGCTAATCAGTCGCTCCAGGCATTCAAAAATAGAGCATCACGGGGTTATTTTTCTGATATTAAACTGGGCTAAAGAATAGTAGCTAGTTTCATTAAGAATTTGTCTATTTCTAGTTGTGAGCCGTCCGCCAATGCCATCTCCAGTCGGGCAGACAAAGCCCAACACGATAACGACGCGTTCGGGTGTGGTAATTAAGATGGTAAAAGGCCAGCTTGCGCATCAAATGGTAACTCGTTCGTTATTTTAAGAGATAGTCAGTACTCTCAATATGATTTAGTTTTCCTTCTACAAAATTCCGATTCACTAAAACTTGCAGATAACATCAAATTCAAATAAAGGAACTTTTAAGTTCCGTTTGTTTTTAAAAAATGAAAAACATTAAAATCTGAGGCTCCTACAGGTTTACCGTAGAGTTTTGCAATTTTTTACGTTGAGATGGGGGTGTTTTGCTAGTTAATGCTATTATTTTTCTGATTTTACGGAATTCTCTTCCCCCGCACTCCGCAGTAAAGCCAAGTATCACCCAAATTATCCTGAAGGTAAAAAACCAGACATTTCTAAAAAAATTGGAGGCCAATTTCATTGTGCAATATAAATTACAAATTCTTGTCGACCAGTGTTGATGAACGCCCTACTTTTGTCGTGTTTTTTCATTATTGCAGGTAGGTTTATTGGTGATCAGTGATCTTTTCTACGTATCTGACCAACTGAATATTCCAGGTTTGCTGGTCATCTTGGACTTTGAGAAGGCGTTCGACTCCGTCTATTGAACTTTTGTATAAAAAGTGTCCTTTTTAGTTTTGGTCAAAACATCAAAAAGTGGGTTCTGTTGCCTAATAAGATAGCTATGATCTGTGCAATTCATTGTGATTCACGACTTCCCTTTGTTTCCTTATCTTTTTAAATCTGTGCTGAAACAATAGGAATTGTGTACAGATCATATATAATATCAAGGGAATGCAGATTTACTGGATAAAAAAGGGTTTTCTGCTGTCAAAAAAACAAAAAAAATTAAGGAAATGAAACCAGTTCCGACTGTTCGTGTATTCAACCTCACAGTTGATTGAAAAATCGAGGCCACCTAATATTTTGTTTCGTTTGTACTCACGGTGTGATGTTCAACATTTTTGGAACGTTATAGAAAACTAGGTCAAAAACATTATCTTTTAATTCTCTGGCTACCAAAACTGATGCAGTTCTATTTGACAACAGATGTAGAAAACACTCAATGAAAATCTAATTCTGTAAGACAGTCTTTGTATGCTCAACGTATATAAACAATGCTTCAGGGATAAAACTCCAAATTAAACTGCAAAGCAAAATTAAATCTGTATTGGTTTTCCTGGAACCACTTTCATTGAAAACCTTAGAGTTCCAGACCTATATGGAGTGGAAACGTAAAAAATATAAAATAAAGGGAATGGGGCTGCTGATCTTTTTTGCGAAATTGCGTATTTTAGATTATATGATAATATTTAACAGTGTTTTTACACATCTCATGTAGGCTGACGTGATAGTCAACACAGTTGGGGCCCATCTCGATTTGTCTCAAGGAGCTGTCTCGAACTCGTTATTTCAAAAAGCCGGCATCCAGCTTCAACAGGAGTGCAGTTCCCGCTACCCCAACGGTATTAACTACGGTGAAGTGCTGGAAACACAGGGGTATAACTTGCCATGCACATGTGTTTACTATATCGTTGCCAAACCGTTTGGAAAAAGTGACACGGAAAAGGTAAGGCACCCGGCTTCCAGTTACTGTATTGAGTTAAACTTTTCAATAAAAATTCGGGTTTATGAGTTTTATTAAAACCGTCACGAACAGACTTTTACAAAATTGATATTGCTACCGAAACTTAGTATGACAATATTTTTTGGTCAAATTAAACGACGTTTCCTGTCTACTATTGTACCTTAGGATAATATTTGATCGATATCGAAACGCCGCATTCAAGTTGTATTCTAGCGTCGTTTTTTGTATTCCACTTTAGTGCGATGAATTACGCAAGTGAAAATTGAAATCAAGCCTTCTCAATGGCCTGTTGTCGTTGTACTATTCTGTTAATCGTGATCCAGTTGCTTCAGAGACAAATGAACAGTTTTGGTAATAAATGATACTTTCTTACATTTGCCTTTTTCTCAGAAATGAGAGAATCCATTGTTGTTGTGTTCTTTGCCGGTTAAGCTCTTCGTGTGCCACAACTCAGAGAAAATGTTTACTGAGTTTGCAAACCTGCGGTGCACAGAATCAGTCAGTTTCGAATATCTTGTATCAAGCCTGCTTTGATCTTAGTACACAGAGTTTAAGCTTTATGTTAATATTAATTTACAGTGCTTTCGTTCAATGATTCGCAATTGCTTGAAAAAAGCCGAGGCCACAGGGTTTGGATCCATAGCCTTTCCTGCGATTGGTACTGGTATTCTTGGTTATAAGAGAGATTTTGTTGCTCGGGTGATGTTTGAAGAGTTTACGAAATTCAGCGACCAGTCTCCTCGTCACCTTAAGGACTTACGTGTGGTAGTCTACGATAAAGACCTGCCGACCTGTCAAGTGAGTGGATTCGTTAATGATACATGTACCATGTTTCGTAAATTAAATGTATGCTTGCACAGTTAGACACGGGATGTGTTTCCGCACTTATTGAAACTCATTCTTGTTTGTTACTTACCCGTGGAAGTGGAAGAAAGCAGATTGTTTTCGTAATCCAATCGCTTTGTACCGTTGAATAATCTTTCTTTTGATTGAATAATGGGCGCTTTCCTCGGAAGGAGTTTTTCATTTATACTATAATTTTAGGCATTTGAGGCTGAAATTGGTCGACGTGCGGGCAGTGGGGGAAGTATTGGCTCTAAGCGCCATGGTGTATCTTCGCAAACATCCCAGATTGCAGGTGAACAAAACATTTTATGTCTAACTCCCTTTGATTGTAATCGATACGTATGACTTGCGATGTCTATATTTTTATGCAAATTATCACTGGAGGCAGCGGACGCTATCACTCAGTCCAGAAATCAGCAATTCAACATGCGAGTCTTGAGGTTATGTGGATTTTCCGGCATGAAGACAGATATTAGTTAAGCAATATTTTGTGTCTGTGCCTTAACGTATAATAGCCATGGTGCAATCGTAGGGAAATCGAGAGCATTTCAAAACTGTATTGGGATGAAAGTTTTTATTTCGTCTGTGTTTCAAAAACAGTGAATGTGATGATTTTTGCTCAAATTGTTGCATTATTCAAAGTGGATAACTCTGAATTTAGCATCCCAAAGAAGAACGTACCAACTGTCGTTATAAAAGATACTTGTACAGGTGCCGTTTTAACGATTTCCATCGTTTTCAGCAGCGTCTTCTGTTACCATCGGAGGCATATCAGTGCGCGTATTTCAAGGGGACATAACAAAACAAGCCACGGATGCAATTGTCAATCCAAGTAACAGCGATCTGAATTTGTCGATGGGTATGTTTGATATATGCAAATTTACACATCGTGTCCTTTTACAGAGAAAAACAGTGAGAACGAAATGCGCTTGTTCCTTTATAGTCTCTTCAAATAGGTCGCGCTTCAGTGATATATATATGTATATGTATATGTATATATATATATCACTGAAGTCCCAAGTGCACATTAGTGTAATATTTGAAAATCCTCCTCGGACGCTGCTCACAGTAGGCTTTCAAAATTTTTGCGTTACATTTACTTGTACTTTCGAGGAAATGCCTTGGTGGAAATAACTTACCATTTCTCTTGTAAAAGGTTCATTGATTCATTTAGTTTGCTTATTTTTGCCCTGTGATTAGTTTTCCTGCCAGCCTAGACTATTTTTGGTTGTAGGTGGCTGCATGCCTGTCTGTTAAGGTTGTTCACGTATTTTGCAGAGATTTTGTGGTTAGTCTATGTTAGATATGTTAAATATTTTACGTAGAAAATAAATGTGAAACTAAATAAGGCGATCCAGATCCTCCGAAGGATACTATTGTTTCACGAAAAGTAGAATATAAGTAGGTAAATAAAACAACAAGAATGGATCACCTGAAATTCGAAATTTTCTGATGTAACTACTTCCTTTTTCAACAGAAACAAAGGAAGTTGCTACATCCGAAAATTTCAAATTTCAGTTGATCCATTCTTGTTGTTTTATTTACCTACTTAAATATTTTAGAAATTAAAATATAACTTGTACAAGGTCCCAAATGCAGTTTGATTTCGTACGCCACTTATAGCATACTGTAAGACCGTTGTCAGGTGTCTTGTTGGTCTTCACAAAAACGTCTCAGTGGTATGAAATAAATTCATAATCTATCTTTTTGTTACATTTCAGGTCAGGTTTCCGCTGCTATTGTGTCGGCTGGGGGTGACGCGATCGTGGAAGAATGTCGGAGAAAAGGTAAATCTCGTATTCATAAAGAGGCCAGGCAAAGGTTTTGATAATTGCAAAAGAAAAAAAAACATTAGCTGGTAAACTACATAATGGATGTTGTAAACATAACTATATAATAAGTACGCACAATTGCAGTGCGCAAATCGACCCACGAACTGAAGAGATTTCGATGATCACATCTACAAAACGTTTTCAAAATTAAAGTTGTAAATTAAAATGTCCGATGCAGGTTTGCGGCATACATATAACTGGAAACAGTAGAAGTCTAGCAAGTTACAGTCTTAGCTCATAAAGCACTCAGTCAATTATCGACAGGTCTGAGTATTAAGGTTGTAATTAAACTATGGAAAGTATACAAAGTATATGTGATACCCAAAAGTAGAGTGCTTGTAGGATTTGATTATTAGAATTAAACAAAAAGAAAAGAAAGCACATTCAAAGGTTGACCAAATTTCGTTTCATACTGTATGTATATCTCCAAGCTGAAGTCTCAAAAACGGTGCTCTTCCGTTTTATGCGACTTATAATTTGATAGTTCTGCATGCCACAGGTGGAAGAGCGTTTTCCTTATACTTTGTAAAATTTCATTTCAATCCATTTATCATCTCTGATATTAGTCCGGGAGCCAAATGCTGTTTTTTTACTTAACCTGGATTTGCCGGATAAAGCTTTTTCTTTGCTGTTTCATGTAGCCTGGGCAAAGTTAATCATGATTTAGGGGGATGACCCTTCGCAACCCTTCAGCATTTTTCAAAATATGCAAATTAAGGTCGCCATTATGCAAAATTGAATTTTTGCTTATAATTTCCGTACCAAGCACTGCAGCCAGATAATTTTAAAGTTTTACCCATGTTTCCATGGTTAACAAATTTAATACTGCATGTTTTAGGTGAGTACATTGTCAATTTGCATAATTTATGCAAATTAAGACCGCCATTATGCAAAATTCTATTTTTGCTTATAATTTCCTTACTAAGCACTGCAGGCAGGTTATTTTGATGCTTTCACCCATTTTTCTAAGGCCGCCATTATTCAAAATTTTACTTGTTCTAATAGCTATGGTACTGTACCAATCATCACAGGTGCATTATCATATTTGCACCTATGTTTCTATGGTCAACTGGTTTAATGAAATCAGTTTGCATGTTGTTGCGTGATAAATTTGCATAATTAATGCACATTAAGGCCACCAGTATTAAAAATTATTTGTTGCTTAAAGCGCCCTTGCCAAGCACTGCAGACGGGTTACTTTAATGTTTTCACCCATGCTTCCATGGTCAGTGAGTTAATGGACCTTGTTTGCTGGTGGATACAACGTGAATTTCCTTAATATATGCATAAATTAAGGCCGCCATTATTCAAAATTCTACTTAGTTTATACCTGAAATACCAGGCACCCCAAGTAAGCTATTTTAACATCTTTACCCAGGTTTCTGTGAAACCAGTTTGCAAGTTGTTACATGATGAATTTTAATATTTTTTTTAAAGTAATGGAGACCACTATTTCAAATACTGTTTGTGCTCTTAATTTCCTTACGGGCGTTACATGTAGATTATTTTCCAATATATCTCATGTTTTTGATAATTTACACAAATTACAGCTGCTGTATTCAAAATTCTACTTGTGTTTATAACTGCTGCATCAGACACCAGAGGTTAGTTTTAAATATTTTCACCCATGTGCCAGTGGTCAATGAATTGAATGAAATCTGTTTGCAGGTTGTAGCATGATAAATTTGCAGAGTCTCCTTTATATGCGCCCACATATTTAGATGTAGACGCATTATGCCGTCATGTCCGTTCGGCGTCCATCCGGCGTCCGTCCGGCGTCCGTCCCGCGTCCGTCCGACGTCCGTCCAGCGTCCGTCCGGCGTCCGTCCGGCGTCCGTCCGGCGTCCGTCCGGCGTAAGTCCGGCGTCCGTCCGACGTCCGTCCGGCGTCCGTCCGGCGTCCGTCCGGCGTCCGCTGCTCTATCTCCAAAACCCTTTGACATACGTTCATGAAATTTAGTACATTTGTTTCTGTTTCTGTTTTTGTGGTGACGTCAGAGGGTAGGCAACGGGATAGTCTCTGGCCCTCCTCCTTCCAGTATCGCACGCAATGTAAATTTGGAGATGCAACCAAGTTCGTGCTGGTTACACACTCTTCGATCTTTTCCCCTGATACGAGTTTTTGCTGCATCTCCGTATTGCCATCCTCGCTCTATGAGGCGCTTTGTTGCCCATCTCTCCTGCTGTTGTATAATCTCGGCATCTTTAAGCCATTCACGCACTCTGGAGATTACATCTGCTGGTGTGAGGAGCAGGTCGGCAATCGGTTCTGCGATGCCTGCAAGCTCATCCGCCTTGACGTTGAATGAGATGCCACAGTGTTCTGGTATATAAACACTGGTGAAAAGACCAGTTTTTAGCCTGTTAATGAGGCTGAGGGAGTCTGTAAGTAGAAATGATCTGTCTGCAGGTGTTGTGTCCTGTGAGAGCCAGACTAGGGCGTCTTCATATGCTTCACATTCAGCTCTAAAAGAAGAGGATTTTCCAACCCATGCTGTTGATCATTCGAAGAGGCGAGTCCAAGCAACTGCTGTCCAAGCCGTAGTGTCATCTCTTAGTGAGCCGTCCGTTGCAACAGTGATTGTGGGAGATTGTTCTTCTAGCCATTCCAATACAGATGCTTGGTTGATACAGTCAGCTCTTTCCCGCCAATGACGGCCTCCAATCGCCATGGTG
Organism: Phoronis australis; assembly: GCA_002633005.1. Lineage (NCBI taxonomy): Eukaryota > Metazoa > Phoronida > Phoronidae > Phoronis > Phoronis australis. The sequence goes on from NMRA01000010.1 coordinate 1,475,300, forward strand.
TTGTGGCTTTGGACCACTCTATGCCGTTGATGTTCTCCACTGGGCATACCTCTTCGACAAGCTCCCTAGCTCGGATAACCCATGATTGAACTTTGGGTCCCATACCAAGGATGGGCTTCATCAGCTTAATCCACATCTCTTCTGTAGTCATAATATCGCATGGAACGTAGAGATTTACGAGAATGTAGGCTCTTTTGTCTATTTGCAGTTTGATAGCTAGACCTTCTGCTGTTCCTTGGTATGTTGGGACTTTCAATTGGCAACTATCTGTGGCAGCATCGGCCAATGTAAGGAGACCCCTCTTTCCTTGGACAGTTCAAAAAAGACTTTGATGTCTAGTGGGTAGGATGTTTTTTGCTGCAATTTAATCTCCTGAATCACGACGATGTTGTTTTCAGCCTGCAGTTTATCGATGGTTTCCCTCCGCCATTTGTGGCTTCGTGTATTCCATGAAACAATTCTAGTGGCCTTTTGGTTCATTCTGTCCCTTTTCTCTAATCTATGTTTCTTTCCTCCTCTTCTACCTCTGAAGCCCTTAAGCTTCGCTCTAATGATGTTCTCGTTTTTGTGTTGTGCGATCTGGAATCCAGTCGCTGCGTATTTATTACCCCGCTGTCCTGATAACCTAGGCCGCTAGTTTAACGTCTTAAATAACCCTGGTGGCTCAGTCGTGGTTACAGACGGGCCGGTGAGGATCCTTACTGACCTAGGGCTGCCTAATTTAGAGCGGACGAAACCTCCCAATGAATTGAAATAGTCTTTCCTACTGCCACTTGCGACGCATGGCCCTCTCGGTTAAAGGCCATAAAGAGAGGTTATAACCCGATCGCCGAAAGCCGCTACTTCTCTGTGCATTTCTGCGGGCGGGGCAGCTCACGCCCTTTTAAAAATTGTCAGCTGGCGGGTGGGAGTGTGACTCCTCCTACGCCCTTCGCCGTTAAAGTATGGTATGTAACCTTCTTCCGCCGTTGATTACTGACATTCAACACTATTTAATCCAAAGCTGGGGGTTGGAATGGCGAGTGCCAGAGTGTGTCCACTCGCCGGTGGGTCATGCACACTGCACCTTTAGGGCTCCAACCTGCTCCAAGATCCTCTATGCAATTAGCCTGGAGCCGCAAGAGTATCCAGTTTATGTGTGTTACCAAGGAGAGGTAAAACACAGAAGTCTTGGTGACAGAGAGGCTGTTTACTGGCAGGGAAGGCTGACGCACTCGGCTTCCTTTTCGCTTGTGCTAGGCAGCGGCACTTTACGAGTGCAAGGTGCACAGGAGCAGATATACAAACGAAAGTGCACTAGACGCGTCCAATCACCCTGTGCTTTACAACACCAACACACATATGTTCCATTCATGAATGGGACGGCATGAGCGAATTTTCGGACGGATCTCCCTAGGGCTAATTTTAGTTTTTCACACTTACCGTTGTATCTTCAAACGTCCTTAACGAATTTTCATTAAATTTGGTATGTAGGCAACTATTTGTAAGATTACGCTACGCTATCCTCCCGTTTTCGGATGGATTCGACGTAGTTTGCTACACCTAGTGGCCGTTTTTACTGTTTTCGAGTCTGTTTTTTGCGTCCACCCCTCTATCAACCAAACCGCTCAAAGGATGATTGTGAAAATATGCATGTATGTTCTTACTATGAAGAGGACGGCTGACGATGATTTTCCTACGATTTCGAGTACTGTGGCGCCTGCTAGTGGCAGTTTTTTGCGCCTATGGCTGTATCTCCTAAACCGTTCGCAGGAACTTTACGAAATTCAGTAAGTATATTTATATGATGTTAACAATAGACTACGACGACTTTCGGACAGATCTGACAACTGGTGTGCCACCTAGTGGCAATTTTATTTTTTTACGTTTACCTCTGTAACTTCAAATATCCTCATCGTATTTTCATAAAATTTGGCATATATGCATATATTAATGAGGTGTCGCTATCTCGCCGTTTTCAGATTAATTCGACCTAGTTTGTGCCACGTAGTGGCCATTTTTAGTGTTTTCGAGTTTTTTTGGCGTCCACTAATCTATCAACCAAACCGTTTTCAGTACAATTGTGGAAAATGGCATGTATGTTTTTACTATGAAGTGGACGGCTGACGATTATTTTCTGACGACTTCGACTACTTGGGCGCCTCCTAGTGGCAGTTTTTTGCGCTCATGGCTGTGTCTCCTAAACTGTTTGCAGGATCTTTACTTAATTTAGCAAGTGTATTTATATGATGTTGACTACGGACGACGACGACTTTCGGACAGATCTGACTACTCCTCTGCCCCCTTGTGTCAATTTTAGTTTTTTTACGTTTAACTATGTATCTTCAATGGTCCTCAACAGATTGTCATAAATTTTTAAATATAGGCATCTATTGGTGTGATGACGCTATCTTCCTGTTTTTGGATGGAATCAAGGTATTTTGCACCACTTAGTGGCCATTTTTGCTGTTTTCAAATCTTATTTTTGGCGTCCACCCTTGTATCAACCAATTCATTTGATTATGGGCATATATGTTCTGTGTGAAGACGACCTTTGACGATGGTGACTGACTACTGTGGTGCCTCCTAGAGCTAGTTTTGTTTTGCGTCCATAGTTGTATCTCCTAAACCCACTGCAGGATCTTTATTAAATTTAGTAAGTGTGTTTGTATGAAGATAAGAACAGACGACGATGACGTTCAGGGGGATCCAACGAACACTGTGCCCACTAGTGGCCATTTCATTTTATTCTATTTTCCTTTGTTTCTCTGAAGTTCCTTGACAGATTTTTATGAAATATGGCATGCTTCTGTTTCTGGACCGATTGTGTGTTTTTGCGCCATTTAGTGGCCATTTTTATGATACAAACAAATAACCCTAAAAGCACACCATTTGCAATGCATTCGTGGGCACATTTCAACGCTCCGCGGTGCTCTTGTTGATGAAGTAGGAAAATATTTTTTGTCTAGGCCTACTTTGTTCTGCAGTTTGAGACCTTAAATTCCAAAAAGATATTGCATATAGCCCTGCGCTCACACAGACCATAGAAACAACGCAAATTAGTTCAATGACTTGGGTGAATGCTGGAATGGGACTCGGAGTTTCAGGCTGTATCAGTTAATAGGGATCACATTGATGAGGTACGAATACAGTAGTGAGGGAATAGTAGGGAATTGCCCTCAAAGAAGAGAATCTTAAGCTTTGGGCACAAGTTGCCATTTGTCCTACAATATTGAAACATCTTGGAGAGATGGAGAGCGGTAACATGAGATACTGTACTAAAACTTACCACGCGGCAGAACGTAAGGCACGTCTTGATGCACATGCCCAGGATATTGCACGGATCTGTCAAAAGTAGATATCAGCATCTATCTATTGGATCCCAAATTCCATTCTAAAGACACAGTGGTGAACATTACCAGTGACAGGATTGCTACATTAACAGTTAACGTACATGAAACAATAAGCATGGTGCAGGCAATGTTATCAGACTTCGAGAAAGGCTACCAGTACGTTAGGAACACAAGTAGGCAATCAGTGATAAAGAACCTTCTCCCTTAATATAGTAACAGGACACTGGAGATCGAGACATCCCATGAATAAGGTAGCTCCATTATTGTCCAACAGAACGTGAAATGTGCATATGGAATTAACAAATTTTAGGTTGTTTCGTGTGCATTACTAAGACAAGGATTAACTTCAAATACCACAGCCATGAAATCACCTAGTAATCGTAGAACAGTCGTAGACATAAAGTGAAAACATGTAGCGATATTTTGAAGATCTCCTCCCTGCCCATGCACTGTAGGGGTGTAACACGTTGCCATTCTACTGTGGAGTTGGAAAGGGATCCATCGTTAAAATATTGAAGGCTGGACATGACCTGTCTGCCATCGGCACTTTTAATGCACAATTTTCTGATGTCATGAAACAGGACATTAAATATATGATTGTGCGCCTTTTATGGAATGAAGAGAATCAGGAAGATGTCAGGAATCCGACTACTGGCATGGGGAAGAGAAATGGCGAGAAATATATGTCCGCCCCCAAACTGTCACAACAGCAAAGACATTCAAAGAGCATGTAAACGTAGGCAGAGCCCATTACGAGTCAGTCGTGTGGTGGAATGTCACCAGCCCTAGATCCACTATGGACGGAAGAAAGATGCCATAAACAAATCACTCTCACCATCTATAGTTCCGCATGGGGTCCAACTCACTCCTATCGCATACTAGTGATGATTAATGTGGCTGCAAAGGTCAGACTCCACGAAATTCAGGTAGATACAATTGAAGAGTCAATTTTCTACCCCGCGCAATATTTTGGGCACGTTATACTATAGTGTGCTCACGTTCCGAGTGTTGAATTAGCACTTAAAACGTCTTGTGACTGGTCTCTACTTGATAGGTTATTGTCCTAGGTTTATGCAATTAAACAATTTGGTCATCTACTACTACATATACCCTGGGTATTAGAAAAAAATAGAATTTGCAGATTATTTATATTGATGATTGCATTAAATTCATCGTAAAAATACCAAAAATAATTACATGTAGCGCCCCCCGTAAGAAAGTTACGAGCAGAAACAAAATTTTTCATAATGGCTGCCTTTATTTGCATAAATTACGCTAATTTTTCATGCAACTTAGCAAACTGATTTCATTCATCTAATTGACCATAGGAACATAGGTTCAAACATCATGAGAGTTTACCTGTGGTGCTTGGTACCGCAGCTATAAGCACAAGTACAGTAGCTATAAGCACAAGTAGCTATAAGCACAAGTAGCTATAAGCACAAGTAGCTATAAGCACAAGTAGCTATAATCACAAGTAGCTATAAGCACAAGTAACTATAAGCACAAGTAGCTACATGTATAAGCACAAGTGGCTATAAGCACAAGTAGAATTTTGATAATGGTACCTTTAATTTGCATTTAGTGATACAACAACATGCAAAGCGATTTCATTAAGCTAGTTGACCAAAAGAATATAGGTGCAAATATCATGATAGTTCATCTGTGGTGCCTGGTGCAGTAGCTATAAGCACAAGAAGAATTATGAAGAATGGCGGCCTTAATTTGCATAAATTATGCAAATTGACGAGGTATTCACTTGCTCTATTAAATTCGTTGACCATGGAAGCATAGGTAAAAGCGTCAAAATCATCTGACTGCAGTCCTTGGTCAGGAAATTGTAAGCAAAAATAGAATTTTTCATAATGGCGGTCTTTAATTTGCATATTTAAAAAAATGCTCAAGGTTTGCGAATGGCCACCCCATAAGTCATGGTTACTTAACCCTAGGCTACATGAAACAGCAAAGAAAAAAACTTTATCCGGCAAAACCACTGGTTCCCGGACTATATATGATGTTCCGAAGTTAGGAAATCTTTGGACCGTTTTAAAGGGCTTCGTATAACGTAAGACAGTGTTGTGATAGAAATTCAAAGTAAAGACACTCTCGTGTACACAATGCAAATATTGCATTTTAGAAAAGAATACACAAAGGTTATTGTTTATCTTAAGTGTGGTATTACGCTTGCTCTGAGCATTTTTGTCAGCTACATTGTCATACATTCATACCTGACTTTACTCCGACTGTGACCTGTGATTTCCAATGAAATCAACTTCATGAACCCAATATGTGTTACAGGGATGCCCAACCATGGGTGTGTTATGACAGGTGCCGGCAACCTCTCGTGTCACCATATAGTACATGTGGACGTCCAAAGTTTATCAGTGACATCCGTACTTCAGAATGCATTAATCGAAGCAAACAACGCTGGTGTAACTTCCCTGAGCATTCCTGCCATTGGGACGGGTAACTATTGTGATGTTAAATGCCAACACCTTGTGTAATAACCTGCGTGTGTTGGAGACTTCGAAAGCATGCGTGCTGTTGGTACTTGCAATTAGGTGATATTAAAGGGCAATACCCAGTGTAAGAACATAATGACAAGCGCACGTTAGTGTTTGTGTTTCTTAGTCAAACCAGTACTTGTCTACTGATAGTTCACGTTGGTAGAACTACTCAGCTTAACAGAAAACAGCTGGGTCAAGTGAAAGCTGAAAGATGGTTCTCCTCCTTGTCTTTCTTTGCAAGATGGATTTAGTCAGTCAAAATGACAAAACGTGAGTATTTTCATGATTTTCATGCCACCACAGTGACTTGTTCCCTATATTTTCTGTGTAATTGTTTTAGCTATGACTCAGGACAAAGTTGAGGAGAACGCGAAGCACCTGTTCAAGGCAGTGTCGAAGGTCTCCAAAAAGCTAAATCAACTTCGATCAATCAACATCGTTGTATTCCATCAACAAATGGTGTCGGTGTATGAAAATGTTATGCACACGCAGTTAGGACAACCTGGAAAGAACTTTTTTCAACGTAAGTAATTTGCTACATATATAGGTCAAAAGTAACGTAGGTTGGAAACTAGTGGCAACACGTAGTGTCTGTGAACCGCAAGTCCGCGGTCTTTTTTCAGAGCAATACTGGTGAAGATTACAAAAAATCGACCAGTAATTGGAACTTTGGAATTCACACTGTACAGTGCTAGCTGGCTCACCGGGGACACAAAAAACCACAACAATATTAAATGACGGCCAATGGGCGTCGCAGCAGCCTATAGTGACCATGAGCTTGCATTGTCTTAAGCGGTCTGACAATGAGCTTTTTATTAATCTTACGATGTTTGTTAATATGTATGGGTGAGTAGTTATCGAAACCCTTTCAAAAGACGGTGCCCTAATTAGTACATCATCAGGCAACAAAATAGTTGTGATTACGTTCACAATCCCCTAGCCAGAATAACTGCACAACATTCAATCACTACGAGTCAAATCACCGATGTTTTCACGTGTATAACTTTCGAGTCACGAAAAGTAAAACTTTTTAAAAACAAAACTAAAAATCATCTTACAGGCGAAAAATGTTTAATTTTATGTAAATTTCAACTTTTTCCTTTGGAAGTATTCCTAAGATCATTGGAGTGGGGAAATAGTAATGAGACATTGTTTTTAACCGATCAGCAGGGTGAAAAATTCATTGTAAGACAAGTAGGCGATGGGTAACACTTCGTTTCACTCCACTTTACGTGGATCCAGTTGTGATTTATCTGAGCACAAGAGATGAGGAAAAACATCCAAAAATAGCATGAAATTGGGATCAGTAACCCCTGAATACTCCTGGTCTTCACTTAGACTATAAGCAAGCCCTATGACGATATGCATTCCATCACAAGCTTCACTAAAAATAAGATGTGCACTCATATATGGGCTTCCGAACGATCGCTAAAAAAGACAAACCTCAAACCTCAAGAGACATGGAAAATTTTTCACCAATGGCGCTGATATTTGGCCACAACTAGTTTTGAGTAAACTCTCTGCGACAGGCTATTGGTAAATAGTCTCCATTCACTTTTAAAGGACAATGCCACCCGACTTAATTAGTCCTTTCTACCTTCTTAATCGGTCTGTGGCCACATCGGCTGGTCGACCTTACCTTGCCGAGAGGTGTCGGGTTAACCTGTGAGAAAGGTGAGAAACTCCGCAGAGACGCCAGTGGTTCATCTGCAGAGTAAGTGCCGCCATGGTGCGGTGTGTTGTTCCCGCTTGTGCGAACTATGACGCTACGAGGAAAACGTGTACGTCGTTTTTTCGATATCCCCGAGAGCCCGAAAGCCTTTGAAAGTGGCTCGCGGCAGTGAAAAATGAAAAGTACGGCGTTCATACCAAGTACATGTACTAGGCCTTGAAACATCTCCGTGTTTGTGGCCGGCATTTCGTGAACAGTGATTTCACTTACGAATCCCGGCTTGCCAAATAGCTCATGGCAGGGCAGAAAAAGCCACCGAGGCTGAAATCAGATGCTGTGCCTAATGCGTTTGCGTTCGGCAGGCCCTCCGCTATATTTCAGGCTGGGTGCTAGCGTGTTATATAACCAGTTTGATGACTTACTCGTTCGTCAGGCTTCTGTTTGTTCCTCTGGGTGTAGGATGTTTTCGCCAGTGCTTTTCTCCAGCCCTAAGAAACGTCGTGAGCACACCTCTGTTGAGATGCGATGCAAAATCAGGGTGATCCGTGAGGCGCATTTCTGCCTCTCCAAGAAGGCGTTTCACATGTTGAATTCCGTGGCAACAAACGCGCACTGACACCATGACAAGTCATTGAGACGGCTTTCGGAACTTTGTATATGCTCCATTGTCTGTGCACGTTCACGGCGCCTCTCTAATATTTCTTGATCAGTGTATTGTGGTTCGAACTGATAGCCTGAGAAACCTAACGGATCTACCTGGGAAGTCTTCGTCAGATGAGTACTCCTCCAAGTCGGAATTGCGAGTTGCCATTTTGATTTATGTTACTGAGCGTTGTTTCAAAATGAAATATTCTCACCCTAACCAACACTGAAACAGAGCCTGTCTCATTAGGTGCAAATTGTAATGCCTTTGGAGTTTTCGTGAGTGCAAATGATTTGAGAAGCCAGCAATGAATAAACTGAATCACTGCGTTACCGGCTTTAAGTGCAATAAAACTAAGGTGACCGGACACCTAGGACGTGTGAGCGCATGCTAATTCAGTATTTGCTGACAGAAACTGTTGTGAAACAATAACACGATTTTCTATCCCACTGCCAGGTGTTAGGGGAATCTTTATTTACATATACATTATTCAAATAATGATTGTCAATGTGCTTCTGCCCTGACAGTTCTGTGGCCAAAGGCGAATCTGAATTCGCGGCCCTCCGACTAGTAAGTAGATTTGCAGTTAGTGGCTATTTCACCAACATAATCACGTGCACATTACTTCTTTGGCTCACTAGTATATTATTTTCTTGACTGGTAGTTTTTTTTCCAACTTTGACTGGTTTATGTTCGTGATATCTTCAGTCCGGCAGCGACGGGCTTGATCGGGTTCCGAGCCATTGGCCGTGATAATGAGTCAGTCTGACCGCTACGGGCCTGATAGGGTTCCGAGCCACTGGCCAGGATAACAAGCGTTGTGTGTGTTTAGAACTCAAAAAAATCACTAGTCTAAGCAACACAGATCTAGATTCTCCTGTTTCTTTTCCAGGAAAGAATACTTCGAATTTATTACCGAACAAACCCCAAACTCCTGCTACGGACTTTGGTAAATTGGCCTGCCGAACTTTGTAGGATACGGTGTGTCCAAATACCAATAAATCCGTAACTGCGAAATAAAACAACACGTTTTTATAAGAACTCGCTGTATTTTTAAGGGTTTTACATCGAAGTTTGATGATTTATTGGTGTCAATCGATGAATTCAATTAATAAGCTGACACCACTAACCCGTGTTGTGTACTGCTAATTAGACGTCATTGGATAATTTCAACACCTCCTTCTGCCGTCAGGTGTCAGGTAACGCAAACGAACGTGCCGTTATCGAATATGACTACTCTATCTAAACTGACACGAAATAGGTTGTTTTTTGGGTGGCACTTTCCTTTAATTTATCAATAAAAAACACCTCGACAAAAATTTGGAAATTTGTTTTCACTTGCCCGTGTTTTTTATTGTTTTTTGGTTTACTTAAATCGTATTGCGTACCAATGAAAAGCCAAGTCATTCCCCTTTCCAACATTACCACTTTCTTCAGTAAATGTTTATTGTCTTTAGTAACTTTGCTGCCAAAGAACATTCAGCTTTTTCAGTGACAATTACAGTGCTGGTTCCATGATAATACAATGTAGAATTGATGGCAATTTGGCAGCACTTTTAAATTGTCACAAAAATAGTGTTTAAAACAATTTATTTATTGAACAACTAACTGATAGACAGTAGTAATAGTCTGCCTGATTGGCGACAAGGTTAGTCGTCTCAGTCTGGACTTGACGAATCATTCCCAGCCACTGTTGTTGTTGTGTTGGTCATTTGCGTACGTACAGCCCGTCCCAGTTGGTTCGATAGGGTTCAAGTGTGGACTGCATGCGCTTCATTCCATTTGGACCCAAGAACACCACTTGAATAAAGATGCAAACTGGGCACTCCAATACATTTTGTATAATTGCAATTCATACCTAGCCTGTTAAAAGCGGGAGATCCTTGCTATCAATCAGTGCCTCATAGTCTTAGTGTTTGCTCGCTGGTGTTATTCACTAACACATCACAAGGGGGAGCACTGCTTGGCAAAACACGAAAAGTTGTTAACATTCACTTTGAGACCAAGCCTTCTTTGGCAGAAAAGTTACTGAGCATACCAAAAATGAATTGACAAAATGTGGTATTGTTGAAAACGGGATTGACCGACTTTTCCATTAGTATACAACATGATTGAAATAAACCAAAAACACGGACAGATGAGGTGTTTAGTTTGTTCCTGTGTATTTCTTATGAAGAGGCGCTGACAAGCTTTAGCGCATGTGCGGCAGTTGATGCTACAAAGTTCTGACGATGGCAATCGTTTCTTTTGCCGGTTCACCATCACTAATCTAAAAAACTACTCGTATGACCATTTCCACCGTGTGCTGACACTCCAAGCTTAAAAATCCAAATGTAACGTGTATGTTCTTTCTTTGATAGGAGCGTGGTCCAAACTAGTTGGCTCTGATGACGTCGACGACGAGGATGTACAACATCATACTTCTCATTTTTTGGGAATCAATCTAAGAATATTCGGGAGCAAGGACAGTGACATTACAAAAGCCATTGAAGAAATCAAGCAGTTGTGCAAAGACGAGCTGTGTGACGTAGTAATGGATGGAAGTCTGAACAAGGAATACGCAGCCATACGTTTGCTCACTAAAGAAGAGGTTGGTGTGTCTTAAAGCGTGCAAGTTCTTTTTAATACCAACGGCTTATACATGTACATGCTGAAAATTTCAAAAGTGTCATTGATATCATGGTGACGGTAGTTGGTGTTCAGCTAGTCATTTTCATTGCCATCAGTTGAGTTGTTTCAAAACTGTCACGTTTCGTTACACTAAAAATAATTGTAGGTGGTCTAGTACACGTTGTACATATATACCAAATGTGCGCAGGCCTTTCAGGTGGACCCATTGCACTGATCTCCTGAAACCGTTGTGTGCTTTAGTATACAGTGTATGCTTATTTTAAACCGAGCTAAGAGCTAGAGAACTGGTTCAAGGATCTACCAGTGTGCCCAAGTGGGACTCGAACTCACAACCGTGAAAGGGCACTTGACCACACTGCCTACTTTCTTTCTTTCCTTACACTTATCTACTGACAAATCAACCTCATTTAAACGACAAAGGCCTAAGTCGAGTTATTGGGTACTTTTTTGAAAAGAACTAATTAAGGAGACTTTTCAGATTGCATCTATCAGTGCTCTCAATGTAAAACATCGTGTGAGCATCGAAGTCGACCTGAACGACAGAATCCACCGTATAAGAATTCGAGGGAGAACGGAATGTGTTTTAAAGGCTAAAGACGAAATTAGACAAGTTTTACATTCAGCAGAACAACGAAAGACCATGGCAGAGCAGGCTGAGTTATTAGCAAAGCATGTACAATGGACGTTTGAGGAAAACAGTATGTTTAGTTTGTTCTTGTATGTTTTAAGCAATCTTGCATAAGTTTACATGTAACTGGGTCATTTGAAAACAATTGCTCAATTTAGTTATGTGTGTTCCTGATGTTTGTCTAAGCGTTGTATGACGTTCAGTCCGAAAACATCACAGTGGTTACCAATTGGCATCATTCCATCATTATTTGCAGATGGATGGACGCCTTATTCGAATATGTCAAATTTGAAGATTGAACAGGCTTACTCAAAGAAAGAATCCAAGATTAAGTTCTCTGAAAATCGGGTCCAGTGCGAAATTGATTTCAGACAGATGACAGAGCAGACACCTGGGCAAGTACCAGCTCCAGTAAAGAGAGTGGAAATAGGAGCAGGTAAGTACCGAGAACTAGAACACGCTTCCGCAAATGGCTACCAACTTTTCGCTGACAAATTTTGAATGGCAATACTATCTGCTAACAAAAGCTGAAAACTTTGCATTACTAATTAGATACAGTAACATGGGATTCAGTTGTTTTGCTGGACAAAAGACACTTATTCTAAAGATACATTTAGTGGATCATGTACATAAATATGTACGGAACCTGCTCATCTTTTTCTTGTAATTGACAGGCAGTGTAATGTTGATCAATTTTAAAAAAAATGGAAATTTCCTTTTGCTCAGGAAACATTGAGAATCCGCCTACCTGGGACAGCATGACTGGTCCTCTGAAGATAGTCGACTTACAACCAAAATCGCCTGAATATGCAAAAGTGGAAGCAGACTTTGTGAGGATGCAACCGTCGACAGTAAAAAAGGTCGGTACATTTGGCCAAAACGACTCCGTTTTGGTACTACATGTAGGTAGTTACGTAGAGACAAGTGTGGTACAGAAGACAAGATTTAAACTACGTGCAGAGATAGAAGGCAAATGAAGGAGGGGGGAGAGAGCGAGGGCTGAATACGCGTGAATTACTGTTGTGTGGTTTGTTAGAAACTAGGCAATCAGTATGACTGTGACGAATCTAGAATCGGCAGAAGCCAGTTTTGTCTCAAGAGTGTTCTTATATTATCGACACATCCATGTTTGAATCAGGTTTACGCTTGAAAATTGTCGCAAGATAGGAGAGCAAAACGATTATGTTGAATATGACAAGCTGCCAATGGGCGGTTTCTTAAAAGACGCTCACATGCGGCTAGAGGGATTCATTTGAACCAGTCACACCCCAGTTTTGGCTACGAAGATGAGTAGATGTCGTTTCCCCTTGTTGTATTGACTTAACGCAAAGAGATACAAGAGATACTTTCAACGATTCTTTTTAAATAATGTTGTCATCATCATTCTGTCAAATTGAACATTCACAAAAAGTGCCCAACGTTTCAAGATGTCAGTGATGGATAGTGTGTTTCGTTCCTGTCAACTCATTCCGTCTTGCATATCAAATGAAATTGCTTGTCAAGCAAAAGACGCTTTAATGCTCTCCAAACTATAAAGATTTGCGCAGTGGTTTTCAAAATCAAATCGTCATCGTCTAACTTCAAGGAAGTTAAAAGCACAAAAAGTCTACTAAATGTCAATATATTTCTTTTCAACTAGAGCCCGTTTCAATTACGACAGATCTTCTTTCACAAAAAAGCAACAACTTGTCTTGTAAGTCCTTTTACAAAATAAGATTAGCAATAAGGCGCAAGAACGTAACGTAAACTTTGACAAAAATGTCATTTTATTGAGACACATGTTTGAATAACTTGCCAAATAATTCTGCAAGCTCCCCCAAGTTCTTCAGAATCTGGCAGAATTCTGTGGATGTTTGTCACGTTTATTTTTAACACTACTGCACATGTATGTAACACGTCCCCTATGAAACAACTTTGAGCTTGTTTCATAATGATCTAGTTGCACTTATATGTGAAGAGTCTAAGACACCACTATGTATTTCGGCCACAACTACTTTGACAACACTACATGTACAGTGACAGGGATTCTTCAAAATCATTTCCAGATTCAACGTATTCAAAACCCACGCCTTTGGAAAACTTACGCAATCCATAAAGAATATATGGAGTCTGTAAATTCTAAAGCAAGAAAAATTGAAAGAACACTGTACCACGGTACGAGTGTAGACACTTTGGATAAAATAAACAGGCAGGGATTCAACAGAAGTTTTGCTGGAAAGAACGGTAAGTGTTTCATACGTATCTCGGTGGAACGTTTGCTCAAAAATAATATAGTGAAGAGATCGATGACACTACTCCGGGCGCACTGATAGTAGTGCCCCCTTGCATGAAACAGTCCCAATTAGAGATTCAACTAAGTTAAGTATATCTAATGGTATTTGTGGAACTGATTTTTATTTTCATGCTGTTTTAGTGTGATTACTAATTTAGTGTTTGAGAGCGAGAGTCAATTCTACCTTGAATCCTCAATATTATAGAAAATAAATAAAGATCCTTTCACGCAAGGCCTCCTAAGTTAAAGATTAGGTCTCTATTTAGTTTCATTGAAACCAGAGCTCAGTTTTTGGTTAGCATATATTAACAGAAAACATCATTAATCTGAGAGGAGTTCATCATCAAGATGAAATAATTAAAAAAGAATGCAGATGTGTGAGCGAAGAACGATACAAATACCCAACACTGAGATTTAGGGAACTTAGTTGAATTCCTTTTTGGGACTGTTTCATGCAACCCATCACAGGACATGTTCCAAAGTCTTACTTCTGTGCTCAAAACTCGATTAGAAAGCCGCATAAGACACGCTTCAAGAAAATTTAGAAATGCCTACTTTAATATTGCGACGTGGTTGGCTATGTTTCGAGTCTATGAGTTCAGTCTGAGTTCGTGAACTGAATCCTGAGCTCAGTTATCAAAAAGAAAAGTTTCAGATACAGTGTATCAATGAAAATGCGATGTTAAACCAATTAAAGACATTGTGATACATACACTTGAAAGGAACATAAAAAGCAAATAGCGACCGTGAATTTGTTTTGCGGCATAGCTACGGGTTAAAACGTCGGGAGTTAAATTTTAATCACGGTTGATGGTTGGTTGTGATCGGAGTGGGAATTAAACAGAAAGGACATTTGGGAAATGGCTATATTTGTAAGATGTGCACGGTTAGACAGCACTTTGTAACTGAAGTCAGCACTAACGTCTCTGGGTTATTGCTCCATAGTTTCTTAAATGTAAACCTGACTGATTTAAAAAGTTAGTGACTCAATATATTTTCTCCTAATCAACTTGCGCCAGACTGGGCACAACAAGTTTCAAACCATTGTCTTAAATTTTATTTTACATGAAGCTACGGCATTGGGTGCTGGAGTGTACTTTGCGGTAGACGCATCCTACTCAGCTAGGGGCAATTATGCCACGCCAAATCCGGCTACAGGAGAGCAACACATTTACCAATGTAAAGTCTTGACTGGCGAGTACACCCAAGGAAATCACTCGATGGTAACACCACCTGCAAGGAATGTTTCAGGCAGTGTACTGTATGACACAACTTGTGATAACGTCAACAACCCGTCAATATTCGTTACTTTCCACGACAATCAGGCATACCCTGAGTACCTTATAACATTTCAATAAGCACATGACCGTATACTAGGAGACTGCTTGCGCAAGTTCCTGAAGTTTCACAAACTCAAATAAGCTTTGTCATTAATTTTAAGTGGAATACCTTGTAATCCTAGCTCGTTCTATGATGTCAGTGAATGTAGGCTAATTGGCACTGGTAGTTTAGTTAACTATAAGATTCAGCTGTTGAATTTTCTGGTGATGCTGGAGGGACTAGAAATCAATACTGGTTAAGATACTAATTGTCTGAAGGTCATAATATAAACTGATAATATTCGTGTTGTTACGTGTACGTAGTTCAGTCATGGCAGAAATCAAATTCATCACAATGGTGTAAGCCCACCTTGCCGTGAGAGTGCTCTTCTTAAAAACACGTTGAATTCAGCTTCGTGATCAACATATTGTTTGTTGTATAATATTGCTATATCGATACATCTATGTATTACCACAGAACTCCCACTGCGTTGTACGTGTAATCCCTGCGGTACCTGCGTCACTAAAAATTCGTAACTTGCAGACTCTTATCGTAAAATTACGCCAAAACTTACACCTGATTGTATATATAAAAACGATACGAAAATTCAGTGAAACAGGGCCCCATCTGACTTCTTCCCCACCTCTGTCTCACCTGTGTTCGCTTGATAGCCTTGCTTATTTTCGTGGCTGTCTGCTTGAATGTTGCGTGACATATTGCCTTCATGTAAATTGCACTCAAATAAACAGATATAGTAACATTCCTCGACTTATCAGCCTTGAGATGTCAGATTTTGTGTAATCCCAGAATCAGTCCCGAGTTTATAGTTGCCTTTTGATGTCGTTTACCTGTTCATGTCATATTCCCAATCGAGGGCGTTCACAGGGTCTTAAAAATATTACCGCGCTCATTCGATCTTGAGTTGTTGCAGAATGAGGAAGCAACACAGTCACGTCAAAGCAATGCGTGGATGCGCTTTTTTCGAATTCTCAATTTGTGGGGATGGCCAACCTCAAAAACAGTGACATAAATAGCATTCATCACGGTACGGGATATTATGAGACACGGTCTACTTTGAGCGAAAAAGAACATTGCCAGGCGAATAGTAAGTTTAAGGAAATCAATAGGTGCGTGGAATCGAACACACTTGTTCTGTGGTAACAGCCGCACATGGAATTCCAAGCCATCAGTAAGTAGAGCATACAGGTTTTACATGTTAACGCATTCTCATTTGACTTATTTACTAGTTATTGTATTTTTAAGGATTAATGTGCTCCTAAGACGACTTAGCGTATCCTAGGCTGACTTGAGTCTAATTCCCGAAAAGCGCTTTACTCAAGTCACATGATTCGATTCGTGATGTGTGTGCCGAATGACACTCCTTGTTGCAGTTCGGATTTGTGGACCAGTCCATGACAAAATGGCTGGATTTGTTTAACGCTGTACCACAGAACTTCATGAATGTGCGAGAAATCTATTGGCTGATAGTGTGGCAAGAGAAGCGCGCAGCTAATTAAGATTAACGCTGATGATCGACTTTGCGCTGACAGAACTAGCTGAGTGCTGTTTTCACCCATCAAAACCCTTAAATCCTCTTATTACTATAATTTTATGGATTACCTGATTGTTTTGCTCTGTTTTTTTATTTTTATGGCATTTAAACGTGTTCCAGTTCCTCAATATGTCAATGGCCATACTTAAAATATTTTTTATCAGTTTTAAATGGAATTCCGTTGCAACTTGTGGTCCCTGGCGGTTTACAAGTAGGAATCAAGTCGTTGTGGTCCCAAAACTAAACTTACTTCTTCAATTTATTACGTGAACAGACTCGTGACCGTCTACTAACTGCAATCCGGGGTAAAGTATGGATTTTT
The DNA here is from genome assembly GCA_002633005.1 of Phoronis australis. Taxonomy (NCBI): domain Eukaryota; kingdom Metazoa; phylum Phoronida; family Phoronidae; genus Phoronis; species Phoronis australis. Next base: position 1,492,179 of record NMRA01000010.1, read on the forward strand.
CCCCTGAGTGGAAAGGTCAAGTAAGCGTATAATTGCGGGTCTGTGGGTGGCTAAATAACCAATAAGTTCACGTGATCGTTGACGTCACCTTGTGAATTTACTGCTTCCGTTCATTGGCTCCAGAATGGGAAGTCTCTTATTTAAATGTTTGGATAGTGCGTTAAGGTGTGAAACTACAATATTTCGCTACCGAAGTACAGACTTATGGTCAGTGAGCCCGGAAATGTAGCAGAGTACTTCGGAAGTACTTCCACCTGGAAGTTTATGAGTACCTGAGCAATTAAGGGTCTGAGTAAAGTTTTTGTGGTCATGTGGTCAGATAACAAAAAGCTAGGTCAACCACTTCCGGCATGTGAACACAGCACTGAGCCGAAAAGCCCGTGGATGGAAGATGGGCAGCTGGCTACAAGTTAAAAAAACAGTCAGAATAGTAAATCAAGTGTATTAGAGTAAACACAATAACAATTAAAATATCTGCCGCTACACTCTGCCCCGAAGTAAATGGTATTGCAGAAACTAATATACAGCATATAACTATAAATAAACTTATTAACAATGTCAACTAAAAACGTCACAGAGAGCTTCGAAACACTGAGACGGTGACTTTCCGGTAATCGAAATCTTCCAGTAAGGCTTCATGAGGATGACGCTACCCATAGCCCAGAAATTCAAGTGCCTTAAGTTCTTTTACAAGAGCAAAGCCGAGTGTTGAAGTGCGTCCACGGGTGCACCGGAAATCATAACCTTTTAGGGTTGTTTATTTGAATCATAAAATGGCCACTAGATGGCGCAAAAACAGCCAATCACCCAAAACGGGAACATGCCATTGCTTCTCGGATAGAAAGTTTTTTTTTCAAATTTCATAAAAATCTGTCAAGGAACTTCAGAGAAAAAAAGGAAAATGAAATAAAATAAAATTGCCACTAGGGTACACAGCGTTCGTTGGGTCGCCTGAAAGTGGTCATCTACTGTTAGCTTCATATGAATACACTTACTAAATTTAATAAACATGCTGCAGTGTTTTTAGGAGATACAGCTAGGGAGACGCAAACCAAAATAAGACTACCACTAGGAGGCGCCACAGTAGTCGATATCGTCATCGTCAAACGTCTTCTTCCCACAGAGAACATATACGCCGATTTTCAAAACAATCCTTAGAATGGTTCGGTTGATAGTAGGGTGGACGACAAAAAACATATTGGAAAATGGTAAAAAATCGCCACTAGGTGGCGCAAAATACTTTGATGCCATCCAAAAACGGGGGGATAGAATCATTTCACCAACAGATGCTGATACTCAAAATTTTATGAAAATCCGTTGAAGATTTTTGAAGGTACGTAAATGTAATAAACTAAAATTGCCATTAGGGGACACACTTGTAGTCGTCCCTTGACAATATAACATAAATATTCTTGCTAAATTTAGTAAAGATCCTGCAAACCGTTGAAGCGATACAGCTAAAAAAAGAAAACTGCCATCAAAAGGCGCCAAAATAGTCGAGGATGTCGGAAATCATCGTCAGCCTTTCTTTTCATATTTGTAGTAAGAATTTACACGTCAATTTTCACAATCATCCTTAGAGCGGCTTGGTTGATAGTGGGGTGGACGCCAGAAAATGGACTCGAAAACAGTAGAAATGGGCACTAGGTGGGGCAAACTATGTTGAATCCATCCCAAAATGAGAGGATAGCGTAATCTCACCAATAGATGCCTATCTGCCAAATTTTATGAAAATACGTTGAGGATATTTGAAGATACCTACGCGGCTTTGGTTTATTTTATCTGGGCATTCCCACATTTCTAGATCTCTCTAGGCACCTACGATGTTAGTTTCATTTTTATCTCCACATTTTCCATGTTATGAGAAAAAGTGTTGAAGAAAAGGTCAGTTCATCAAGCGAGTTCGCAGATTTCAAATATACAGCCAGGTTTGACAGGCGGGTAAAGTAGACCCGTTAGCATTCTAGCTGCTTGTGAACTTCCCTTATCATGAAAGCCTCAAAATACCTAAGTCCTACAAACGGGAACTGGATGTCGACGATCTTGACTGTGGTATTACGGTAAAGCTTTCTTTCCGTAACCGGACTACGTGACCGTTGGCACATGCACAATTACATGTACCAAAAACTTAACAATCAGATGCGTTTCCAGCGATGACCAAAAACGCTCCAGTTCTGTTACTAGATCGTGCTTGCTGTCGGCATATTGAAGACGTTCATACTAGCACCAGATATCAAGAGTGATAGCAATGCACTTTCGTGGAAGTAGTGTGGTGTATATTCAGTCGTATAGAAGGAGCGTTTTACTGAGACTTCCACTAAATCCTATGGTTAGTCGAGATCTTAAGTATGTAGTTTAAATATGTTAAACAACACGTGTTTTTATATGGGTGTGTTATTAGCCGAGGTTGATGGGCTATGTGAGAATTTCCACTCGTCCTATTATATTCATTTGAAAATTAGGTAAATATCTTTGTACAGACTTTAAAATGCAACAGTTAGTGGATTACTCGATAATTCATTTCTACCCTTGCCAAATCTGTGTCAAATACGCAAGTCATTCGAAACGATTGTAGATTATCGTTTTTTCTCGGTTGTGGTAATTTAAAATTCGAGTTTGATTAGCTTTTGGGTGGATTTACAAAAAATGAACACTTAGCTTTATAGTATTTGTCGAATATTGAACATGTTTTTATTTACCATCAAACAAATGCTTATCATCTATCCCCAAATACTTGAAAATCGTTTTAAGAGATTTAGATTGCCGTTGACGGTTAATTGAACCACTTCTATAAGTCAATGGTAACTTTCAATTCACCACTGAAATATCCATCTTGAGAACTTCGACAGTAGTTACCAGCAGGTGTATGCTTTCAACTTTACGATGGTGAACTGTAAGTGTTCTGTTGATGAATTCAATGAAACCTTTTTCCTTTTAATACATTTATTTCCAATAACTCAGAAAGCATAAACACCCACACAAACAACATGCAGCAACTGAATGGTCGCTCAGTTTTCAAAAATATGGTTAAAACTTAACCAACTATCTCTAAATCTAGCAAGCCGTCTATTTTTCAAAAAATATATATAACTCTATGACACACCAATGTTTTAAAATATTTTCAAAAGCATCAATATATAGTAAAACGGTCCCAATATAAGTGATATTTTGCTACAATCAAAATTAAATCTGATATAGATGATAAGATTTTTCGTTTGTTGCGAAAAAAGGGGCATTCATTAATATTTCACCACTATCAATGAAGCACAATTTAGCAACAACTTTCCAAAAATCTATTAAATTCACGATATAGAAATAAATGTGACATGAACATTTTGATTATGAAAGAAATTTATTATCAATCAGTTCTCCGCCGATCCTGCGGAGTGATTTCCATCCCGATGCTTAACATGCTTGAGTTGTCGATCAGTAGCAGCAGCCGACGACCGGTATGCCCTGCCGATAACGACCCACTGATGGGGGGTAAGACGATTTTTTGTAGCAAACACATCAGATCAGCGTTGGCAGCTTTATTTGTTTCGTTATACGACCACTGTTTCTTACTTTCTCCGGCACATTCGTATCTTAAAAGTGCACATGGCCTCTATGGTCTAACATTATAAAAAAGGCTCCTTATTCACACAAAACATTAAAGTCTAGAATCACAAGCTTGCACACGGATACACACAAATACAAGAAAACAAAACAACACCAGGGTTGGGATTATAAGACCATACTCGAGAGTCTAAGCAATAAACAAACATGGACCCCGGTTGGTATCATTTCATAAGGGTAGAGGGAGAGAAATGGTACTCTCCCAAGGTCCATCTGGCATGATATCTCTTCTAGATAAGTCTATAACTGTTTTGTTGTACGACCACTGTTGCTTACTTCCTCTGACAATTTTCATAATATTGATATACTGACATGCTTTGTAGTGTCTACTCGCTTTCTCGTCAGGAGTTTATGGTTTCAGCCGTCTAATTGTCAGACGGTGCATGAATAAAATGAGATACTCCACGGCTAGCTTGGTCTGAGTTACTCCATCACGGAAATTATCGTATCTGGTTTCAGCCAATTAGAGGACTAAAGTACCAGTGGTCGTGCATTGATAGCAACTATGATCGAGTGAGCTCTATGCCGACTGCCTATCTTTCTGCTGAAAGACCACGCTGTACAATTCATCCGTCGTAACTTAAACATTCATGTACCATGAAAAGTCAATCTACGGAAACACAAACTCGGGGTGAACGTGACATAAATGTACTGTTTTGTATTCAATAATCTGCGTCATTTCACTCAATTCCTTTAGCGCGAAGTTCTTCCCTCACTCTAGCCAGATAGCCAGGATCAGGATAGCCAAACCTACAGAGAAGATAAATATGAACACCAAAACATCAACAACATCAAAAAAGCAGACACGATTTGTGGAACAAAACATATTATATCACAATATTACCCTCGAATGGCAGATACAACCGTGCAATAACTCATAAAGTTATCTCACTAGTGAGATAACATTTTGGCGGGAAACTGAGGCTGGATTCGAACCCAGGGCCCGGTCTCCAATCTTTTTACTCGAAATGGAACTCGAAATTAGGTTTGACATTTTCTACTCTACTTTTGGGCGAACTCAAGATAAGTGTCTATTATTCTATGCTCGAGTACACAATAACTTACGAAGATAATTTATTGCCCTTAGTTCACAGTTTGTAAACCCAATATTTAAGCAATAAGTTCTAGTTTGAACTCGAAATTTCGAGTTTTTACTCGAGTTTGTAGCACGAATATAAGGGTCTTCAAGGGCAAACTTGAACTAGAAACTCCTATGCATAAACTATAATGTATTCGAGCACAAAAGGAGCAGAGAAATTGCCAAAAATAGTTTCGAGTTCGTTTCGAGTACAAAGATTAGAGACCGGGCCCAGGCCTCATGTGTTTCGAGTCGCCGACTTCACCACTACTCCTCTTGGGGCTAACAACCCTCGGGTGATAATTCTCCAAAATCCACTCGGGCTCTAGATAACGGGAGATAACGACTTTGCCATGTAATAATCTATATTTATACCACAATATTAGCGTCGAATGGCACTAAAATACAACCGTGTAAAAACCCATTTGGCGGTTTCGCACCCGGGTCTCAAGAGTTTCGAGTCGCCGACTTTACCACTACACCACTCAGCGGCTGACGTCATCAAACGTGAAAATATAATACTTAAAGTCCTTGTTGCAAACTGCCCATGTGGTTCTAGTATCCGAAAATACTTACTACATAAAATCTTATTTTCGACACCCTTTTCTTTACATTCTTTTCGCCTTTCTTGCCAAAAGCGACTTTTCAACCGTATTTGACCCTTTTCTCTGAGCGTATGATTACCGGTTGTCATCGGTTATTTCCGTACCCACATTTCCGGCTCATCAGTTCAGGAACTTGTCCTGAATGCCGCCATTTTTTCCTTGTAACTGAATGTGCTATGGCTTGCTCGAAAAGTCTTCATTATATTGTTTTATTAGTAATATATCGTGATTCGTTTGCATATGTAGTGTATTTATAGTTTGTAGTTTGTGGTCGTTGATTTTTTTTGAAATGTTACGCGTACTTAGTATGTTAAAATAGCATTGGTGTTTAGTTCCTTACGTAGGCCGGTCGAACCTAGGAACCAATATGGGTCGAACCAATTTTTTTCGGTTTTATTTTTTTCCTCGTTTTGAAAAAGTACTTTGCTATCATCGGAAAGGTAGTACATTCTACTCAGTAAAAATCGAAAAAGTATCAAAATCGGGGCAAGCACTGTAAAGTTATTGCAAGTTTTGTGGCGAAATTTGGGTCACTTTGTTTGGATCGCGTCGGCCATATTGGAGGACAGCGGGATGAGTTACGAGTTTAAAACTTTGTGTAAATTGTTTTCGCCAACAAATTACGGTGAAATTTAGTTAGACATATCTTTACTTACTATTCTGCACGATTTAGCAGTGTTCACCAAATTTCAGCCTCGCAGTTGTTACTCATTAAGTGATAAATGTGCTCACAATTCCCGTTGGACTTCGTCTCATTTCTGGCGGCACCTACAATGTCGACTTTTGCTGAACTGAAAGGCATGTTCAATCGGCTACTTTGTAATTTGTGAAGATTTAACGTTGATACATTTTGACAAACGTTGCTACAAAAAAGAAACTTTGTTCAATTTTCGTGTTTTTTGTGTTTGTGGCCAGCGACCAGTTAGGCCTAAGGGTAGTCTTGGCGCAAAGCTGCCTCCCGTTCAGTAACGCTAGGACCTCGCTAAAAAGCAAGACTTCGCGAGAATACGTGAGATTTCGCCGTGTATTTTGAATAAGAACACGTGACTTTGACTAGGTTTTAGCTAGGTCCTAGCGTAGGTCCTAGCGTCTACTGAACGCACGCCTGTATAGGCCTACTAACAAGCTGTATTTTGACTATAGTCTTCACTGGTTGCTGGTGACTGAGGCTAACTAAAGTCTGCCGCGGCAGTGTTACACAGGACTAACCAGCCCGTAATTTCATGCAAGTATCTGAAACTACCCTTGAATATATGCAGCATTTATCATTTGACCATTTTACTTCGACAAAACAGCTTGCAACCGCATGCATTTACCGTTCGCCAGTGTCTGGTCTCGATCCGCACCGGGTCCGATAGGCTGCGGTCCCGAGTCTGGCAAAATAATTTCTGTCAAAATTTATTCGCCACATTTCTTCAGCAAATTCCATAAAATTGTCCGTAGTTTGATTTTATCAAAATTAAGGCGCGCTGTCGATTTTTTTATCCCCGTTTGCTGGCTGGTAACAGTACAGGCACTGCTCCAGTCGCACTGACGGCGTTTTCTCGGCCTGGGTTCCTGAATGAATTGTACTTCCGGGTTCGCGGCAAGTTCAAAATGGTGGTGTTTCTTCGGGTGCGAATCGTGAGTGGCGCGTTCATTTAAACTGTTTTCGAGTACGGATCGTGTATTAGTTATGGGGTAGGTACTTCTTGGATCCTTATAACATCTTCTAACCATGTAATAAGGGTTAACAACGCGTGAGACAAGGACTTTAAATGAGCACGCGCAACAATCGCATGTTCAGCAAAGGGCATTGCACCGACATTTATACGCTATGAAAAATAAGACGCATAACTTCCATAAAAACGGTATTTTAATTCAGTGAAAGTTTTCTCTCGTGCGCTCTCACTTGTAAATCACCGATCTCCAATTTGAATGCGCTTATCGTGTCGTCGGGATCCTTTGTCTTGAGCATTATCCTCAGTTATTAGTGGTAACCTACTTTAGCAGACGATATTTTCCCGGTCGAAACTTAGCGTGATAAAATGTGTAGTAAGCTATAATAATTGCTAAACCTAAATTTATAGATTCAGTTTATTTCCATCTCATTTAAATTTTCAATTGTTTTGAGTAAAAGCAAAAATAGCTCGGCTTTTCTTAAAAGGTCACGACCTCCGACCCCGGTTCTCTAAAATAGAAAGTAGTTACATAGCCGAGGCGAGTCGAGAAATGTAGATCGATTCATTGCAATGTTTTTCGTTTAATATGTGGTATAAATAGATTATTACAAGGCGAAGTCGTTATCCCCCGTTATCTAGAGCCCGAGTGGATTTTGGAGAATCAACAGCTTGTTTGTTTTCATGAAAACATAGGTGGATAGGTGGCATACGCATGCCAGATCATGCATAATTGATACGTACTCGTGCCCACTTGGAAAACCAGCGCAATTAAAACCTTGGTTGTATGCGTTTGTGGTGGTTTCCAATAGGTCGACACTTTGACTGAAGATGTAATGGCTGGTGTTTTTTTTTTTTTCTTTGAGTTGTGAGGGTTAGGATTCAAAATCAGTCGGGTATAGACCATAATCAATTATATGTATGCTTTCTGTCCTAAGGGGAGCAACGCAAAGGGAGCCGTGGCTAACTTTCACGTAATACATTAGCATATTGTGATCAGAGAACGGATTCGATTAACACATTTAGGCCAGAGCTATTATTTTATTCTTGTAAAGTCCCACAAGCCCAAACCCAACATGGCACAGCAGGTATGGTCTACTGGGCATTTGAATTTGGAAGCGAAAACGAGCAAAAAACTAACATGGCCTACACCTCCTACAAACTGTGTCCTGGACTTGAAGCCGTGTGGATAAATTCTGCCACACTCACGTTTTTTTTCTAGTGATCTCTGTGTAAAGTCTTTTTCAAGCACGCTACACCAAAATGTCCTCTACGATGTGTTTTGGTCATGTTTACTGAACGAGGATAAAGTACACAGCATAATCGCAAACATTTTTATGTCGGTTCTCCACGCCACCTGTTGATCACATATTCATATTAATAGAACAACATTACCCTATCGGATCCCATGGGAGCAAACGACTGTAGCACAATGCAGTAAAGCAACCATTTGAGTTCATTCGTAGATTACACCAAACGTTAGTCATTCAGGTGTAGAATCAGATGCCAGATGCAGTACCTGTTTGGATTGAGCTGTTATGTTGGATATTTATATAATGAGCTCCCCTAAACTTTTCATAGCACAAGTTGCAGTGAGAAAATTAATTAACTTGCACACAAATCACCTGTACTCGAAAATGTGTTTTAGACTTCAGTGGCGGTATAAGATGGTTGATGTTTCTGTAAGTCATGCTGCCATATACAGTCATAATTCCAGCTTCAAATTCAAATTCATATTTACTCAGATGTTGTAAAGAAAGACATTTGTGAAACGCTATGGGGGTGAATTTATATTATTTTGTGCTTGTTCATCCCTAGATTCTTGATAATGTTTTATGGTTTACATGAGCTCATATTCATTTAGTCTAAAAATCTACTACAAGCTTTTGTCAGTGGCAGGTACTTTTCTATCTTCGTTCTGTATATATCGTTGATTTGCATTGCACGTGCTCGAAACGCACCATAAAACCACCGTACGCTTTCGTTCACAGCCAATGACCGTGGTACTAAGATGGTGAGCAGTCGTAGCGTTTACATGTTCGCGCGAACTCATTGGATGCAATTACTAGCTTGTCAGTCGTGTGATAACCACCTAATGCCAAACACAGCATACACTGTTGCGAGCCAGAATTAGCGAAAACTGTAAAAGTTCGAAACCTGACAAATGGTATTCAATAGCGGATTTGCAGCGACGCCATATTGAAATTAGGTTAAAATGGTGCATTGTGGGTGCTGTGGTCAGGATTCTGAAAGCGGCCATAGTAACAAGCATAATACGCGGTATGAGCGCGCAGAAAACTTACGGCGGATACACTTGTGTTCCTGGCTGCTTCAAAAACAACAAGAGAGATAAAAATCTGAGTTTTTGTGTTCCCTGCAAACCAAGAACTTCGTGAAAATGGATAAACAACATTAGGAGAGCTAGGAGTAAGGGGAAATTTAGCGCATTCAAACCAACGCGGAGCCATCTAGTAGGCAACACGTAGCCCCTCGGTTGGCCATATAGGGGCTACAATACTTCCATTCGCTTTCTGTATTCATTTCGTTACTTCAGTGTATTTTAAATGGGCCGTGAACGGATTTGGGTTACCGATTTTGAGTTTTCACCTTGTCAATAATACAATCTACACATAAAACTATCATTTAAGAAACGCTTACTTTCATCATTGGTCCTTTTTACTTCTATTCATATCTTTGATGAAGCTTAGTTGTGAGAATTAAGTTGACTTTGGCGAAGAATTACAACTCCACTATTTTGGTTGCCGTTAATTTTATCACCGCGTGCGCGATAACCACAAAGCATGTCAACTGAATCCCGTGAGTTAGGCAAAGGTTAGCGCGAGACTGAGCGAAACGCGTGACGCTATCGCGCGACACTTGTAAAATAGCATGAGAAGGTATCGGGTGAAACTTGTAAAATGTGTGTCCCTTGGACTTTTTATTCGTCAACATGCGTAATTTCACGTAACTTCCTCAAAATGGCACCCGGTAACTGAGAGAAACTCGAGCAAACCGCGACAGATTTTCATCGATTTGTTTAAGTTTTGCTGACTAAATTGTATCCAGAGTCGTGGTTTTTATATGTGTTAATTATAACTCCGTGTTCCTATATGTATGGTTCATTTGATTTTATTTGCTGCATTTTGAAATGAGTAACTTTTTGTAAGGATGTACTATCGCCCCTGAATGCCTGCGGCATCCAGTGCGATGTAATTGCCTAGGGGGCCATCGTGTGTGCAGCGAACATTTTCCTGGTGAAAAAAGACTTAATATGAGAATAACATTCCGACGGAGTTTCCTTATAAAATTAACGTCTCTAGCATATCCACGGCGAAAGCTACAAAAGTTAAGCAACCGGAACTCTCCGATTGTCTGAAACCGGAGGAGATTTCCGAAATCAACGCCGATAGCCCCAATACTGAACATGACGACAGTCGTGCCCTCGGTCACTGATCATAGCTGCGCTGTGTTTACGAGAGAGAGGACTTGCTTGGTATTATAAAGCAAAAAAATGAAACATGGTTTTTAGTTTGCAAATCACTCCAAATGCACACACTGTCCAGCCTGCTCAAGACATGCCTGACCACAAGCTATCCCATGAGCCTTCGCGAAGGAAGTAACTCGCACATGCGCAATGCGTAGTTCGTCTGCGCTGCAAATCCGCTATTGGTCAAAAATGCTTCTAACTGGTTTGAGCATAAACGGCTTGTCGCCAGACGATTTCGACTAGAGCGCCTAATAGAGGGAAAGTAACATACTTACTTGTATTGTGACAGCTGACGCATTAAGTAAAAGTTCCCTGAAGGCAATACAATTAACCAAAACGCACAGGTGAAGACACCCGTTCTACACAATTTTCACTGCCTTGCTGCTCTTATTTACGCGTAAGTCTTCATACATGTTATTTACTTACGCAGTTGGTCCTCCTGTCAGCCTTGTTTTGTGGTGGATGTCGTTCCATATAACACAGTTATCGGCACCAGTTGTTACTGATCTACCCACTGTGAAGACCAGACGAGCATCAAAAGCCTTCCTTAACAATCTGGCAATTTCATTGCCTTCAGCCGTATTGGGAAGATATGCTGTCCGACTTGTGCCTGTGTATTTTTTTCCGGGATTGGGGTGCTCCTTCTGAAATTGTTATAACGAAACTTTCAAAGAGGAAATTAGGATGCAGACATGGAAAGCTTCCTGCTTGAGGTATCGTGTAAAATGTCTGATAAGGTCATGCCAATACTCAAAGATTTTCCGATATTATCTTAGAAATGAAATAAGAAAATGTAAACCAAAACGTCTTTCTAGATAAAACTTGAAAATGAAGCGATGGCTACTAAACATCGGCTGACGCCTGGAGTTGCCCCACCGATACCATGGGGCAAAATACTGAGAGTAGAAACTAAGGCTTCCTTGTTCAGGTATCGTGACATCAACATTCCCTAAGTCAAAACTTGATAGCTGGCCGCGACTTTGAAAGTGAGGTCAACGCTATCAAAATTAGATGATCACAGTGGCGGATCTAGGATATCACAAGGGGGGGGGCCCAACATTTTGTTCGGCTGTAAACATTTGCGCAAACTGAACCACGATTGTAGATGCGCATAGCACCAAATGTGGGGAGGTCGGGAGGGGGG
>NMRA01000010.1:1504225-1590866 GCA_002633005.1 Phoronis australis
GCCTATGGATCATAACAAAATATTTCTGAAGCTCCTGCTTAAGATATCGCACCTGCAATATATCCCAAAAGTCAAATTTGATTTTCTCGCTGCAACCTCGAACATCGTGTCAAGATCACGAAATCGAATGCCGCCTGGAGTTGCCCAAACCTTACCGCGATACGTAAACGAAATGTAAACCTTCTTTCAAGGGATCGGTATTGCACGCCAACACTACTGTGTGCCTAAAGGGTGCACTGACGAACAGTCGTGGGGACTATGCCCCAAAAGGTATTTTTGTTTGGCGTGGTGTGTTTATTTAGTTCATTCATCTTAGGGCACTAGAAATATTAAAAGATTATGACAATTTTCACTGGCACTTACTCCTTGGGTCCCATTCTGGAAATCATAGGTAAGAATAATCGCTCCCGTGCGAGCATAACCGTTCAAATGCAGATTGCGATCACGTCTAATTTTCATAGTTCCGTTGAGTGGCTGCGTCCCGGTGAGAATCCCGTAGACTTTATTACATATAGGACATGTTTTCTTTTGCTTAAACCACGCCGTAATACACTCTGTACAGAAAGAATGTTTGCAGTCTGGCAATACTTTTGGATCTTTTAATGTACTAACGCAAATAGGACAGTCATCTTCAGCATGAGATGTTGACGGATCCGGGGACTTCATGACGACATCTGACCAAGACGGATCCCGCTTATCAACACTAGGTCTGAAGGGCTTGAAGTCATCTTCTGTTTCTCTACTTTGAAGAGCTTTAGCTTGCACCACATCGGTGTTGTTCTCTTCATGTTGACCGAGTACATTGATATGTGAAGAAAACAACTTCGATTCACTTTTCAGACCTCTCCCACCCATCTCAGCGGAACTCCCCCTACCTGGCATTTCCGACGAATGGTCGTTCGAGTCTTCATACCGGTTACCTGAGTCGTATGGCCCGCGTTTTTCGTGCGAAAGTACGAACGTTGTTTTCGTGCTTGAGCCTTTGTCTTCACTATTCCCCCATGCTTCGTCACTTTGGGTTCGTTTATGATACGCACCAAATACTTCTGCTACGCCATCAGTGGCACGACTATCTTTATTTACAATTATGATTTCGTTTAATATCCGACTTCCTACAGTCGTCCGGCTGAAGTTTACGATTACCTCTTTTAGTGTTTTCGCACACTCGGGGACGGAGAAGATCCCTACTCCTGTAAATAAATTTGAAAATTGGAATGTCCAAAATCATAATAACTGTGAGTCGCCATGAAATGAAACGATGACAAAACCAATATGAAATATCCAGCACTAGAAAATGTAACCGGCTGATTAAAATGCATGCTTTAGTAAGACGATCTACATGCACATCTGATGTTTAAGCAAGTTGTTCAGCTCCAATGACAATACCCATAACGTAAAACCGAGGTCTGTAGGCCTACGGCAGGTAAAATGAATGGAAATCTCTGTTGACCATTGTTCAACTGTTTTGAATTATGCTCCATTTGAGTCAGAGTTGAATGCAACTTTAAATCGCTAGTTGTTTACAGAAAGACCTTGAAGGCAAGACGCCGCCAAGTGTGCGGAGCCACGACTGCCAAGATTTTGCCCAGAATTTATAAGAATTGAAATAGGTTCTGTCAGATACCTTTAGTCGCGGTTGTGTGTGTCGGTATAAAGAAAATAGTCTTCCCATAAAAGGGTTATCAATTGGATTATTGACACCTTCCAAGTTGAGTCATCATCTTCCGAAAGATGTCGCAAAATTTTAGGAAATGACGCGTGCTCATGTCACGTGTGCGACAGACATTTTTGTGACAATAGGCAAACAAATGAAGTTCATTAGATTGTTTTTCACTCAAGCGGCTGCAACCCGCTGCAAGGTGAGTGTTGATTGACTCCTAGATTTGCATGCGCCTGCTCCGCTCGCTAGCTCTACATGTTGATATAAGTTTCAGGACGAGGTGACGAGCAGAACTATACCCGGGCTGTAGGAAATATCGGGGATGTAACGGAGCTCAATAACGTAGTGCTACCAAGCTTTATTTTGGCGAGTCTTTACACTGCTAGCTGACCGGTTACGTCATAACCCGCAGTATCATACAAAGGCCTTGCTAACTACATTTTGTCCGGCGGTCATGTTCAGTCCCCGGCGGTCCTGTTTTATGGTGGGGCGGTCATGTTTCTAGGTGCGTCAGTCCTATTTTCTGGTGTGGCGGTCCCATTTGATCCCCGGAGGTCCTATTTTGGGTGAGTCAGTCCGATTTAGAGGACCGGCGGTCATGTTGTTTCTAACTCGTGTTTATAAGAATTGAAATGGGTTCTGTCAGATACCTTTAGTCGCGGTTGTGTGTGTCGGTATAAAGAAAATAGTCTTCCCATAAAAGGGTTATCAATTGGATTATTGACACCTTCCATTTATTGATGCGGCTACACTGTATTCACGTCTATTTATGTTTGCACTGGAATTCATAAAATGACTTGAATTTGTAAAGAATTGTTCCGTAAGTGTCTGGGCAAAAAGAACACCTAACAATAACTCCAGTTTTTTTAAAACTTTAAGGGTGATGCCAGTAGCTCCATTATACAGCCTTGGTCATACCTATCGTACACGCACTAACGGTCGATTCAAATATTCACATCGTTGTGACATACCGCGGTCCATCATCGCCACCGCATTGTTCTGCAATTAGATTTTCGCGACATAGCATGCATGCCAGTTCGTGACATATAATGTCAAGTGCTTGACCCGTTTAGCCCAGGGCCTGTTTCTGAATGTTTTTCGAAAATAGCACAATGATTTTCCTGTCTTAACTCACGATTGTAATTTTCAACACTTTGTTTCGCACGGTAACACTATCGCTAAGTGTCAGAGTAAAAGCTACCAATCAATCGGACTCAACATCATGTATAAACATTTTCAAACCATTACCGCAACAAAAGTTTTAACGATATTTGATCTTATGAAACATGTTTCGTGGTCGCAGGTGCTACAACGCACCAGTGGACGCGGAAGAAGTATTATATGTAAGAACAATCTGACCCCCTTGAGAGCAAACCTCCAACCAAAGCTCGTCAAAACCTTAAACTTCTGAAATTCTGAAGATATAAATAATTAAGTGCCCTGAAAATGAAACTTTTAATCAGTATTATGCTATAAAAAGATTAGCCGCGTCGCATTTACTCACCAGTTCCAATGAGTGGGACTGCAACCGATTTTACTTCCAACGTGGTATTTCCCAAATTGAGGACATTGTAAAATGTACGTTGGAGGTCTGCATACTGGTCATCCTTCCTGAAGTATTTATTTGTTGGTACAACGGCGTGGATTACATACCAACAAGTACTTAGTAGTTTCCCAGTTGAGTCCTGCTCAATGGCTTCAGCGTCCACTATTAAACGTCTTGATCTCTGCCTGCTTTCAACTATCTGTCTGGTCATTTTACCAAACTTGTCGCCACCTGCAGAAGCAATTGCCTGGGAAATTCCCCCAGCATTACTTAACTTGCAATCGGTGGGGTTTACTATGGCACCTACTTTAACTTTAGTGATGTCATCAGTTAGCATGCGGACAACCAGTCCTTCAGGTGTGGTAAATGTATACCGGTCTTCCACTTCTGAAGCGAGGGACGTTGGAAGCGTATCCTTTTGAAATTCGTCGACGATCTTGCGAGTGGTTGCGGTGTCTATATTTACCAGGTGAACCGTGGACAGTATCCTAGACCAGTGACAGCGGGAGAAGGCGAAGACAGCTTGTTTTAGTTGCTCTGCACACATACTGACAGGAACGCCAAATATACCTGACAACAGAAAGCCAATCAGATTTTTTCCCGTAGCGAAAAAATCCAGTTATCACTTAAAATGACTTGGCAATGTATCAATGAACAAAAGTGAGTGAAATTATAAAATTTACAAACAAATTTTCTACGAAACAATAAAATCAAATTATTCCTATCATTAAAAAGTCAAGTTTCCACTTAAAGTAACAGATTTAAATTGCTAACATTAAAATAGAGTGGACATTGGACATTTTTTTCTGTTAAAATCAGTTTTTATCATACCTGAACTTATAAGTGGAATAGCTACATCTTTCACTTCCATCTTGCTATCTGCCCACCGGAGGACGTTCATGAAGGTCTTCTGAAGAATTGCCAGGCATTGCTCCTTGTCTCTGTAATCGTCCCACCTCGGACCAACAGCGTTGATAACAAAAAAAGTATTCAGGACAAGTGCCCCGGATGCATTCTGATACATGACATCACCATCCCTCATTGGGCCATTCTGATATATGTAATCTTCACTCTCTCTGTCAAAGCAACGTCCAGCAGCTCTTGAAATGGCTCCAGCTACACCACCACCGTGATTCAAGCGTCTGTTCGCAGCGTTACATATAGCTCCTACTTTGATTTTTGTGATGTCCGCAGAATATATTTCGACACGTAATCCTTCTGGTGTTTGCTTACAAAGCGTTTCAGCTTTAGCTGGACTTTCAGGTTTCTGAACAATTTCACTTTTTTCAGGAGGGCGTCTCCCATGACGACTGCTTTTCTGCTCTATCTTGAAATGCTTTCGGAGCACGACTTGGACCTTTACAGCATCGTCTTCCAGACCTAGAATCCCAATCTTCTTTTGAGAACATAAATACACTTCGACGTCCTCAGAGTTGTTCTTTTTCAGAATTTCGTCGACTTCCTTTTGTCTGTATTCTACAGACGAGCTGCTGAGATCAAGGAAAAATGTTCTCAAATTCTGTAAAATACGACCATAAATGCTTTCCATTTCTTTTATCACCACAGCGTCTGCAGTCAGACGGACTTCAACAGTACCCTCATATTCTTGCAACTTGCTCACGTTGATCGTGTGAGTGGAGCGTAAATCTTGATATTCTTTGCTGTATTTCACCATGTAAGAAAATGCCTTTCTGTCAAACGTCTTTACTTCAGGATGATCGAAACCAGATTCTATTCCTGAAGTTTTCTGCATTTCAGAAACATGATCTTTACTATCTTGGCGATTTCCAAATTGTTCCGAAAAATCAAGTGAATTGTGTGTAGATTTACTGCTTCGATGTTCAAACGGAATATTCAGGTCATTTTCAAAATGCATACTAGATGTAGCAAGTAAGCGTTCAATTTCTTTCCTGGCTTCATGAATTTTCTCAGATTGTCCCACTATTCTTACCAGTGGATACTGGTTATAAAGACAAGCAAATTCTTTGCAGCTACGGGAAACCTGTTCAATTATTTCCTCCACGTCCGATCTTGTTACTTTGTCATGCACGACGTTTACGTGTGTTGTCTTCAATTCTTGCTGCAGTGTTGTGGTGCGGTGTTTTATCAACTGAAACAATGTTTCCATCGAATTCTTATCAAAAGACCATATTTTGAAGGCTATCTCGTTTAACACGTCAGTTAAATGGATGTCAACTCGTACGTCTTCTCTACTGTTTAATTTGGAGTATTCGCCAGGATAGAAATGCCTCCAAAGCAACCATATGTCAAGCGCCGTGTACGCTGTTGTTGATACGACTTCAGGTTGCTGCACGTCTTCAGTAGTCTCAGTTTCCGATTTAGAGCTCGCATATTTCCCAGAAGCTTCTACATCACTTGCTCGAACAGTTGAGCCGCAGTTTCTCTCAGATGGACCGCGCTGTGAGTACTTGTTGTCTTGGTTTTGATAAAGTACTACCCCTAATCGCTCGCCAACAGTGAATTTTGGATCACTAGCATTTTGGGTTCCAGATGTCTTGTTGCTCGACTGTTCTTTTCCGCCACGAGTTCCCAAAGATGTCGCTGTATGAATTGATGTTAGCTGCTCCTGAAATATCCGTTTTACCTCACGAACACTCTTAGAATCTGTAGATCTTCCAATTATCCGAATCAAGACCCGAGAATCAACATAAAGAAAGACGCCTGGGAATTCTCTATTAATCGCCCCAGTCATGCTTTCCACTTCAGTTTCTGACACCTGATATTGTAGAAGATTGACGTGAGAGAAAAACGCAATCTTTTTGATGGTAGATTTCACCGTCTTCAGTCTAAGACATAGTTCTTCTAAAAGTTCATGTTCAGCAACGATCTCTACGGCGACTTTGTCGAAAGTATCTCCGGGCTGAATGGTTGTAGTATCACCGGCAACAGATATAAAATGAGAGTAGTCCTCTTTGTAAAAGTTTTTCCAAAACAAAAATTTGTCCGTGGACATCATAATTGTTTTAAGTATCTTACCAACAATGGCGTCTTTACATTTAGAGCTGCTACCACCTTCATTTACCACTGATGTATTAGCACTCTCGTGTGTTGCAGTCATATTGTATCCACTTGCTTGTTGCTCATGCTGCCCATACGCCTGGCCATGTGTGCGAGGACTATCTGTCTTGCTCTCTTTTGTGTGTAATTTGTCTTCGTTCCCGCTCGCCGCATCTTGTGACTGAACAACTTCAACGACTTTGTCTTGTAGCTCCGGTTTTTCATCCAGCATTAATACAGAGTTCTGAGAAACTGCGCGTGTATTTTCGTTCGAGGCTTCAGTACCAATCTCCGTGCTCATTAGTTTTGACCGAGTGATTTCATCACTGTCACGCACGGCTACATTTTTCGAATGTTGTAAATCCGATCTAGAAATATTGTCATCATCTCGCTCGGAGCGGCGTTTGTCTCTCCTCGTACTGTTACCAGCCGTAGACATTTTCTCGACATTTTCCAATGTGTCTTCATATTGTTTACTTGCAAATCTTTCTTGATTCTTTCTTCTTCTGTATGAGTCCTGTACCTCTGGTGCGTTCAACTTCTCTTGAAGTTTCTTAGTGTCCGGAAAGTCACCAGTCGTGACAATGTACATCTCTTGGTTTTCTTTTGAGTATGAGCACCAACACGTCTCTTTGTGCATGTTTTGGAATTTTTCAGCGATTCGTGTCAAATCCTTTAGCCGCAGCCCCGACGAGCCACAAAAGATTTGTCGTTGTTTTACTTTAGAGAAAAGATCGTCAAGTTTTTCTCTCAGAGAATCAGAGCACTTGTTTCTGGAAATGAAGCACACATTTTTCTTGAAAGTGAACGAGATTTTTGACGAAAAGCTCTTCTGTAGACTTTGAATTTCCTTTTCCAGTACTGTCTCTTTGAATCGTCGCATAACGAACGGTTGGACAAAAGATGGCAATGAAATGCAAACATCTTGGGAAGATTCCTTGTCATTGATTACCTTTTCCTGCTCGGATATGTCATCTGGGGGATTTCCGTCTGTTCTAATAGAGCTATCATCACTTTGACGATTTGTATCAATACGTTTTTGGTTGTCGAAGCTCTGGAGTGTGTTTGGTCTTGAATCTCTCCTCTTCGGTTCGCTTACGTGATCGGGAACATCTTGCTTGTGTTGTTTGTCTTTGGGAAATTCAGAGCAATCTTTTTCCCTGTCTCTATTATCCTTGAACTCCTTTACTGTAATGGAACATTTAGATATGGCTTTGTTCCTTGTTGGCTGTTCTGATGTCGCCGTGTCGTGGTTGCTGGTCATTTGATCTCCACAATCCACTTCATTCCCATCCCTGTCAAAGTTTCCAGTAGCTTTTGACCTCTGTTCTCTCTCAGCCCCAACTACCTTCTTTTGGTCTACCGCGAGAAATTTTGCGATTTCATTTTCAAGTACTCTGTGTGCATTTTGAACTTGATAGAAAGACCCTTCGATTACAATTCCTGAGTCTTCTTCCATTATTTTGGACGCATGAGATTCCTTTTCTAGGTATTTCAAAAAATCAGAAAGTTCGTTATTGTGGACTTCTTTTAAATCTGCAGTTAATTTCTTGGTAACAGTTGCCCTTACATTCTCGAAAACCTGAAATGAAGTTTTTTCGGAGTTTACAATGGTGACGATTTTAAAAAAGCATTAAAAGCACAGCTAGCACAACCCCCTACAGCATTAGCTTATACTCCACAGTCATGAAGATCAACGCGCCAAAATGCGGCCTAAGTACCACATCCAGGATATTGTACAAACGTCTAATTCGCCTGATTTTAGAAATTCAATTATAACTTTCTTCTGACAAATCTCAAATCAAAACAGATCATTGGAACACGTGCCTGTCCCCGACAATAGGACAAATTTCTTGACTGTATGCGCATATTGTTCATTCGCAATTTCGATTTAATTGTGATCAGACAGGCGAGCTCATGTCAAACTGTAGTTACCTGAGGTTGTACCTTTACAGTGACTTCTGCCTTGGCGGCCGAGCCAGGAATGTCAAGCTCTTGCTTTCGAGATGCTGCACGTTTAGCGACTGAAAGAAAGAAAATACAAACTGTTCTCATGTGGTTCTTAAGCTTCGTTCCCTTGCAGCTTGGCGGCTTACAGCACACGAAATGTGTCCGTTTTCCGAGACAGTACACACAAGGTTATTTGAAAACTCATTGAATTACATATACTAATTTCGTTACCTGTTACAAAATCTGCAAAGCATATGAAGGGTGTGTTTACTCATCCGTGGACGCCTCCACAAAGTGACGGCTCAGTTGAACTCTTTGCCGGATAACGCATGGCATTACCTAGCATATAACCTCGTTTGTTAAAAATCTTGGTTTGAACGCTACCCTTAAAAAGTTGTTTCTCGTGATTTTCTAGGAAGACTCTTTTAAAGATGTTTTTTCGGTTTCACATCAGTTAAAAACTTATCATAAAACTAATTTTAACGTAAGTTAGTTCAGTCGAAACTTAAGCCCAAATAATGTTCCTTCAATAAAACTCCGAATACTTAAATTCACATTAAACTGGATTTAAGAACATTTTCAGGTTCAGCTGTAGCTAACTGTGGCGGCTCCACTATTTTGGTTCTTGAAGAAAGGGATAGAATGACGCAGTGCACATCATACGCGTTTGCGACGCAATTTAAAAAGATAGCCAAATAAACTCCAAAGCGTCTTCTTTCTAATTGTCATCAGGTTGAACGAGTGAGTCCGTACGCACTTTTAAAATGTGTCCAATAGTTTTAAAACACAGAACACAAAGGATAATTTGTTAAAATGCTCCAAATTGAATGAAGCTGCAAGAATTTATCTTAGACAACATGTAAGTATTCCTTTGAAACTTTTTCGTCAAAAATACTTCGATTTTCCAACGTCAATATCTTTTACTTATACTTTTATCTGTAGGGTGTGTACAAACAAGTAAAGCAACTAGGAAATTATACGACAGAGCAGCATGTTTGGTGATTTTCATTTTGACAAATAACACAGTTCAACCATGCTGCGGTTACAAGAATTGAGGTTTCAAGTACTCAAAGGAATGTGCGGGAAAATGTGGGATGACTATATATTGTACCTTCAAGATCCTCAAATATGACCATCGCTTCATCTTTTCGCTCATTTGGTGTCAACGGATAAATCACTCGAATTACTTCTCCACCACCGTTGCTTGGCTTTTGGAAATGGATTGTTAGCAGCTCCATGGTAATACCTTGCGGCACACCAGAAACTATGATCACTGGTTTTTCCGCCATGCCAGGCACCCCTAAAACAAAACGCAATAAATCGGCTATAAGCGTCTTCTAAGACCTCGGTAAAACATTTGTTGTTAGTTTAACGTTTGCACATAGGATACCTTGTATTGTCGTGAAATGAAATGAAATCTAACTTGTTCGGGGGTAAAATACAATAGATTAGCGCAAAGCAGAAGGAATAAAGAACTTTCGTAAGAAAATCACAAGTTACATTAACACGCAGGTTAGTAATTCAACAAAAAAAAAACTCGCAAAACACTGCCATCAGCAATGAGCAGGGTTGTCAATCTTCCTCCATCACGGTCTACTCGGGCGTTCTCCATAACAGGTTTCCTTTTCTCGGCCATGATAAAAAAAAACAATTCTTTTCTTATTAGCTGTGGCTTCCTCCCCATCGATGACAGTTCAGTTAATACACATTTTTTTTCTCGTTAACCGCCTTGAACAGAACGTATTAGCCCGAGACAAAATGTTGCCCCGCCCCTCCCCTTATGGTATCCTAGATCCGTCATTGTAAAACTATCCATTGTAGTATATAAATTGCGTTGAAAAGGTCACACAAGTGCTCCGGCTATAAACGTTTTCAACGTTGAACCACAGACGTCCTCAGCTTCTGGTCGTCCCTAATACACTATGGGGGACGATCAGAAGCTGAGGGCGCCTGTGCGTTGAACGCGAACGAGTGAGTCACCCGTAGAGGTCACAACGCCAGAAGTGTTCTTGTGCCGACCGGGGAGAGGTGTCGAAGCTACAATCGGGGTGACATCTGGCGAAAATAATCAAAGTCCCAGGTATAGTAATTCTCATCAGTCATAAGTAATTTTTATCAAAAATGAAGAAAAAAGCTTCGTCTTTAATTCATTAACTCTCAATTATTCCTTTTTGCTTTGGAGATTTCTAACCAAAGCATTCTTCTCATTTGCTTTCATGAAACATTACCAAAGTTGAGATGTTTTGGAGCATGATTAACCCATTACCACCCGATAAGTCCGTCTGGCTTTAGCTTCTAAGAAAAATTAGCAACGCGACAACGGCCTGAGACCATATTTCAAACAAATGACACGTGCACTAAGCTACGACGTCTACCCGTTGACCTGGCTTTCTAAAAAGATTAAAAGGTTGTATAAATGTAACTATCTTTTACGATAAATCGACAATTAAAGCTCACGTTGTGCACTCACGTGAGATCAGTTGTTGCATTTAATGTTGTTACATCATTTCAAATTGTGAGCTTTTGGCGTTTTATTTATTCTATCCTGTTTTCTGAATTCAGTGCTGTTAAGTCAATTCTGTATTGTCTATCTTATCGTGCTGTGAATTTAACCCCGTTTCATGAATTCAATCCACTTTCGTCGATTCTGTTCCGTCAATTAATCTACAGAACTCTAGCCCTGGGCTGGAGTTCAACATGTGTGGTCAACCCTAGCGGTCTATGGACGAAATGCGTTTCAGTTTCCCGGTTTATTGAATTGTCTGTTGTGACACTGGTTTGTTTGTGCGTCCCCTGGAATGCCTTTACAAGCATACAAAATTATTTACCGGGTACTCAAAGCAAAAATAACTACAGCGGGTACTAGAAGCTAAGCAAGAGCATTTATTCTTGCTATTACAGTGTCTCATAGGTAACTGTGCTTGATCTCCAAATATTATTGCTGGTTTTCTCACCGAGGCAGTCGACCATCTTCTCATTGTGCATTTGTGAACGAACGCCAGACACAGCCAGATATCAGGATTCTGGCCACTACGTCGGCTATATTGAGGGACACGACTAAGCTCAACCAGTCCTACGACCAAAGAGTGTACAACACGTTTTGCTACGACTACGTCAACTACAAAGACCCACTAGTGCTTCCGCCAAACCGTTGTTTCTGAAGCTGTCATAGCGTCTGCACCTGGCAACAGGGTGAGATTCTGCCTGTTCCCAAATGTGATCCACATTTCTCGAGTTAAATAAAAATTTATCACACTAGTTTAAAAATTCTCGCATAACGCAGGGAAAAAGAGTCACAAATCAGATGGGAAGCTTTTGGCTACAAACTAGATTCACACCGGGGGATCTTCACAAAATTAAGGATAGAACTGTGTCACTTTCCGCCAACTCAAAAACGCACATTAAGATCTACCCTAGGTATCCATAAACTGCCACAATACTTTGGGGGACACTAGAGCGCGCCTATGTGGCAGTGCACTATATCCACAAATTGACAACTCTATGAGTTTGCGCAACGGGCCTTGTGAGGATGTAGAAATCTTCACCAAAGACCGACATTTCTGCTTGAATGGAATTGAAATACGCCCGTTGGAAAGTAAAACGGATTGGGATGGGAGAGGGGAGGTTAGAAGGGCGTTTCAAACGAAAACATGAACGTGTGATGTATTGTTCAGATAACTTATGTATTTTAAACAGAGACTTTCCGTTGTCTCCCCCATTTAGAACACAAATTGAGTTTCATCAACAGAAAGATATCAAAATATTTCATAAACCACTACCCTCACTTTGGATTTTTTACTATTGATTTTTTTCAACATTTATCCATGTTTGTACATCTTGGCTATGATTACATGGGTGGCGCACGATAGCGGGAATGGGGGAATAGCCTTCCACTTTTTCAGTGCTGCGCCTCCCAAGGCTGGTGCAGCACAGGGGGTCACGAGGTAATAGCTCCCACTTTTTACAGTGCCTACATATATGGATTACCCCGGTTGATTACCCACAATCCAACTGATTCGTTATTTCATAGGTGACACAAAATTCTCTAATTTGCCACTTAGACACTAAACAATCTGCGTCAGCTGGTGATAACTCATTTTCATTCCTTTTGAAGGATTAATCAGTAATTCAGATAAGAGAATCTCCCTTAAGACAATAACAGAAGTGCTGCATTTCTTGGAGATATGTAATTAAAGTTTCTATTCCAGGAGTTAAGTCTTGCTGTCAGTAGCTCCAACTTGAGGTTACCGCCGTTCACTGAACCCACCTGTTCCCACGTAACCTTATTCATGCGCATGAGCAAAGATAGTTGCGTCATTAGGCCGGCAGGACTGACGAAAAAGAATCGACGAAACTGATATTGAATTCATGAAACGGGATGAAATTCACAACACGACAAGAAAGACAAACGAAGAAGAATACATTAAACAGCACTGAAGTCACAAAACAGGGCAGAATATAAACAGAATCCACAGTAAAAATAAAATTATTATCTCGTGCTACAGTAAACATAAAAATACTATATCCTGTACTCCTACCAATTACTTTACTGGCTGACATTTTCAAAGATATTAAATTGAGGCTCCAAGCAAATTTCTTGAGGGAAAAGAATATGCCCCTGCAGACATGGGGAGATCATTCTAGTCAGTCCATATTCAACTCAACTCAACTCCTAGGTAAAGTTGTACCCAGATTAACTATCACTATCACCATGACACTGAAATATTTGATTTCAATAAATATGCAAACTTTTGCGACATTCTAGTATTCCATTACCCGGTAAAAATTCGAAAGCACATACTCGATCCCAAAGTCAAATCACACAGATTTTCCTTATTTGCATTGAATTATTTGGTGCAATTGGATAGGAATTATGCAAGTTTCACTGTGCGCAACAATAGTTAACATGTTGACTGGTGAGAGTTCACTTGGGTACATTGTGACCTATGCCAGGGGGTATTCCAGATAGGGTACTAGTAGTGGGATCGGGATGTCCTTTCGCATTCAAGAACCTAGATCCCCCGACAAACCTGAGCAAATCAGTCAAAATAGGCAATACAATAGTTACATTGGTGATTCTTAATTTTGAGAACCAGGCACATGCGCGCACCCAGGGGAGGCTCTAACGAGCACCCCCCCCCCCCACTTGCCAAAGTGGGCATGAAAAGGTCAGCCTCATAGAAACAAAAAAACTGAGAAAACGAGACACAAGTCCACTAAAAAGCTGTAATTCAGGAATGTACTGTGCACAGCTCTGAACACGCCCCGTTTTTTAGTAAAAGGTCAACATGCCCAAAATTTGAGCACCCCCCATATTTTAGGATGGGTGCGTGGATGAGGAAAGTGAACCTTGCAAACTATTGATCTGTAGTGATACGAGATTTCAAAATCAGGAGCTTCCAAGAATTACTACAAACATAGACATAAGCACATACCGTACAACCAATGCCAATATACCCAACTTGGGAAATGATTACACTTTGCTTTGGTAGTCCCCCCCCCCCTTGCATTGATGCTCACTGACACAACCTCAGAAGACAGAAATATAATAGAGTAATAGCCTTAAATGTGAACGTTATGGCTTCCTCTGATGGACATCCAGAAGTACATTACACGGTAGAAGTTTGGATAATTCAAACACAGAATGAGTCCATGTCGGCATGTCGGTACGTGACAACGTGACTCGTGAGTGGCTGACAATAACAACTCAACTTAACACGTTCGTTGAAAATCACAGAACCGATTGTAGCCAATCGATTTTAGAACGCTCTCTGGCCTACCACAATATTAGCCTCGAATGGCAGATAACCCATAAAGTTATCTCACTAGTGAGATAACATTTTGGCGGGAAATCGAGGCCGGATTCGAACCCGGGCCTCAACAGTTGCGAGTCGTCGACTTTACCACTACACCACTCAGCGGCTGACGTCATCGTGAAACTAGAATACTTAAAGTCCTTCTTGCAAACTGCCCATGTGGTTCCAGTATCCGAAAATATTTACTACATAAATTCTTATTTTCTTTGTTTCTCCTTCAGTATGTGGTATAAATAGATTATTACACGTTCTCAATCGTTATCCCCCTTATATAAAGCCCTCGTGGATTTTGTAGAATAATCACCCACGGGGCTGACGCCCCTCGGGCGATAATTCTCCAAAATCCACTCGGGCTCTAGATAACGGGGGATAACGACTTCGCCATGTAATAATCTCTATTTATTTCCGAAAGTTTTTAATACCGTAAAAACGTTTGCGTTATTTTTACGAGGAATTGTTAAATTAATCGTAATTGGTGTTTTTAAAGTAAAAATGACGCACTGATAGTAAAAACTTTCGCACCCTTACACCCCCGAATCTCCCGATCGTTACATCGTGTTCACTCTGGCAAATGAACTCTGATGACACGCATGCGCTCGTTCACTCACACACAAAGACAGATTTCAAACAAACATCACGTGTCAATAACATGAGTGTTCGTCTAGAAAATTTTCTCGAGTTGCGGAGTACGATCTATCGCAGATTTGCCGGATTTAATATGGAGTAAACCCCGACTCCACGGGAACTTAAAAATGTTGGGGACGCTTTTTTGAAAACCTAAGGAGGACTTCACTGATGTAATTAGCTGATTTGAACCTATATTTTACTCATGATTTCAAGTTAACCTATCGACGATCTCGAGGCAGCGACGCTTCAGTCAGCGTGTTTTCGCACAGGGATTTTCTGAAAAAAGCTTGTGATTTATTAACAACTAATTTTGATAGCAATGCACTGCAATTTTGTAGAAACTCTACCATAGGTTATAGATGTGTCAGCGTAAATTTGATGAATTGTAGCTTACGATTTCACCTGTTTCGGAGACCGGGTTTCAACCAAGATTCGAAGGTGAGCAGACTCAGTCGTCAGTCAAAAGTTACTGCAACGGCATTACTCAAGAACAAGTATTTGTTTAATATTTTGTGTAAAACATACTAATGACTTTGACTGGGGGGTGAGTCTAGTTAACTCGTACAGTGGGAGTCCGAGGAAAAAATGGTCCGCACAGAGTCTAGATATGGTATCAGAGGTAAAAACTGTCTGTAACACGTTTTAAAATCATGACTAGCGGGTGTAGCTCAATCTTGCATAAGGGTACTTTGCCATGGAACTCGTAGCAGATGACAATGAGACAATGTACTACCTTTAAATGCAATTACCACACTTTCTGACGATTTTTTCTATGTGAACTGCTCTTGTGAGAACTGCTACAAATGTCTACACACCCCTAACATGTACATGTACTTTTGCATTAAAATTTATGTTAAAGTTCTGTATATTTTCTGTACTGTACATGTAGTTTGCGTTTGTAGATTTCAAAAATTGTCAGATAATAGCACTTGTGCTAATGTTTCATTTTTAAACCTCATCGACTTTAAGTAAAGATTATTTTTACTATAACGAGCTGCTGGTCAGATTTGTGACCTGATTGCAAATAGGAGACTTTGGTCATCTTGTATCGTAACACGCGACCTGGAATTTCCCACGTAAGCGAGCCCATATCGTGCGAATCCAACCCTTATTTGGTTGTTGCCAAATCAAGATGAATGCTAACAGAGAACGGCCCTCTTCAATGAGTTGTAAACATGTCGCGGTACAATTCAGAAACGATCTTTGAAGCGTTTTGTTGACTTGTGTTTTCGGAAACTTTTGCAAGTTTTTGGATACGCCGAAGAAAATTTCGGACCACGGCATACAGATGTAGATATGTGAAAAAACGTCACGGCGACGTGTCATTCTTTAACGATCAACTACTTACCAACTTTTTAATGGAAAAAACATTTATTTTTCATGTAAGATGCCCTGATTATTCTATTACAACATCTCCGACGATATCGCACTGCGGCACTCACGTCGGTCCTGCTGTTTACGCGCAATGGCCCGGCATACGATCGCGACTTGGAAATGCGTCTTGTTTTTATGGTAAGACAGCAGACAAATTCTTAAGCCCTTCTTTCTGGAACTGAGCACGCGCGTAAGTATGAGTCGCCCGTCACTCACATATGTTGCTGCCAATGTAACATGCACTCCTGCGATTCAAGTGTGGGAACTTACGCGTGCACCACTCCAAAGCCGCACATCAAACGAAAACAGCGACAGTCCTAACGAAAATAGTATACCGGCACGACTCTGCACGTTTAAGCTGCCGGTGCTCCCCAGAACCGCAGTGTTCTATTCTGATGTTTCCGTGACTCGATATTCTCTAGGCCCGATGTTCCATGCCCGTATCCAGCTGTTAGCGACTTTTATTCATCTCTTCATAGATCCCCCCACTAGCGCCAATTTACACTCCCCGTCAACGTCGTAGATATTTCAAACTCGAATCTAAGGGGAACTGTGCGACTGAAGCTGGCCATTGTAGAAACAAAATTATTCCGGGCGGAATTTGCCGCAAGAAATCGTAATAACATCCAATTTCTTATTACCGCACTGAAACATTCACAGAAAGTATGCATCTACCGCGGTGAGCGCCTACTGCTCGACTAAGCGTTCCCTTTTTTCAGTTAAGCGCCAGGGCCTAAAACATTCTTTTTCAGTAAATTCTGATCTACCCTGAGTATCTTCATGCTTGTGCGTACAGTTATCAAAAATGTATATAGTCTAAAGAACCGCCAGCGATATTGGTGAAATCTGATAACGCCTGTTTGACTGACAATAAGCGAAAAATAAAATGCGACTTGTATTTTTTATTACTTCAAGATGATACACAAACATCCAGTAACGCATTGCCAACCTTTTAATTCCGAAACTGAGAGGCAGCAGATTCACCCAGTGAGGCACAATGTTCCTTCGGTTGCCACTCATCCTCAATGACCCAGTAATAATACTACTAGTAAGTCGGGCAAATTTCATCAAAATAGGGAGAATTTGACACCTTTCCGTGACGTATGGAATTTCCGCTTTAAAACCAAAGAGCTTCCCACCTAAATCGAATTGGGAGGTGTTGCCAAAACCACTGTCACATTTCTCATGCCTGACTTTTTCGAATACATGTACGTGTTTTATCTAGTACACTACCCTCGGAAACTCAGTGCGGCAGACAGGCATCCATTCCTGAACCAGCGGAGGTATGCTCCGAAGGTACAAGCCGGCGTGGTTCTTGAAGTTTGTGAATGTGGGGAGCCAATAAAGTGACAAAGCGTTCAAGTATTATATTTTGAAGTAAATCCATAACACTGGAAAATGATTTGTTACACTAATTTGTTACTTGTTGTAATATAATTCCTATTGCCCTGACCTACTTGGAGGCCGTCCTTGTCGCTAATGGTCAGTTCAAACATCCAAGATTTATTGCGTGGGGGGAATTAAGTGTGAACGTCAGAAATGTCATATGGAGTCAGTTGTCCTACTTGTGTCCGTTGGCTAGTATTTTATACCATTCAGATGTCAATTTTAAAAATTTTTGATGATACAGACGGAAGTCACTGTCCTAATTGTGATCACACTACTTGCAGATAAGTTGAAGTTGCTCTGGCGGCTTTATTACCAATAAACTCTGCTCTGAATGGATTTCAAGGCATGCCTCTAATTCCTCATCTCTTTGAATGCTTGGCCAATTTAAATAGAAACATAACATAGTCTGGCGATGTGAATATGAAGTAGGCAGCAAATTGCCAATTGGAATGTTTTTACCACCTAGTGTTGCGGCGAGAATGCTCTTCAAATCACTGAACCGCGTCCAGTAAGTGTCGTGACGTGGTGCTGGTGAATAACATTGCATGATGCACGCCATGTGAGCTCGCGAGGTACGTAATTGATGCAGAGATCACCTATTTGCATATTTTTGGTTTTCACATTTATTAGTTGTCAACTGATGAATAGAACTGCATTTTGTTAAGTAGATGATGTTCAAATAGCATTCGTCGTTCAGTTCCTGCTACAGATTAGCATAGTAAGGAACACGCAAATACATTTTTAGTTTTGGTTTATTATAATTGATCGAGTGCTTTCGTTCATTGATTCACAGTTGATTGAAAAAATCCGAGACAACACTTCAAAAAATACGCCGACGCATATTATGCATCCAAACACATTTTTATTTTCTGCGTTTTTATGATCAGATTTCAAAACAACATCTTGTCAACAGAGTGGACTAAATCACGGCCTTCTCTGGTGTCCACGGTAGATGTATAGCTTACAACTACCCCAGGCTACAGCAATGGTTTTGTCAGTGACAACTGGTATTGGCTACACAGCTTACTCACGACTTGTTATTCTACAGTTCCGGGCCCACTTACTTTACGAGAGGACCTAGCACAGTCTTTTATTTTCAAAGTCGCATTGCGACATACTCTTCGAGAATTGCCATTGGGTTTTCAGGTCATTGCGACATATTGCGGTCCACCATCATCACCGGATTGTTCCGCACTTTTAATTTTCGTGAAGGGACCTAAGCCGGGCTAGCGAATAAAATGCAACCACCGGTTACTCTTGTCAGTTGAACAGAGGGAGAGATACTGAAGGTTTCGACAATGTAGCAGACCCTATTTCATGCAAAATTTGGCATCGAAGGCATCCAAGTCAACGAAAATCGACAGGCCCTCACAGAATTGTATCCCATGTTTTCACTTTGTTTTTTTCTGATCTCAGACTTACCCGCTGCCTTCTCAACTCTTTGCACAGGTACTGGTACTTTCCAGGAAACGTGTTCCATCATCCGCCCGAAGTCAATTTCACAATCGAACCCATTTTCAGAAAACTTAACTTTGGATTCTCTCTTTGAGTAAGCCTGCTCAATCTTCAAATTTGACATACTCGAATAAAGCGCCCATTCTTCTGCAAAAAAATATAAAATGGTGTCAATTTGTAACCGCTGTGATGTTTTTAGACCCTAGACCCAGCAGTGCTTAGAAACAATATCAGTAAAATAACTCGAACAAACTACAGCTTTAGAAATTACCCAGTTGACATATATGTACATTATTGATATACTTTACATGAAAAGTTAAGCCAGATTGGTAAATTGATCCAGCTAGAAACTGAACATACGATTTTCCTCAAATATCCATTGAACATGTTTTGCTAATAATTCCGCCTGTTCTTCCAAAATGTTACGTTGATCTGCTGAATGTAAGATTTGTTTAATTTCGTCTTTAGCCTTTAAAACACATTCCGTTCGTCCTCGAATTCGTATACGGTGGATTCTTTCGTTCAGGTCAATCCTCACATGATGCTTGAGGTCGATAGCCCTTGCAGTTGCAATCTGAAAAGAATTCTTGATTAGTGCCTTTCAAAAGAGTGCCCAATAACTCGAGATAGCCGTTTTCGTTAAAAAGAGGTTGACTTGCCAGTAGACTATAGTAACGAAACAGGACGCAGTGTGGCCTTATGGATTAAGTGCCAGTTTTCTTTACCTAAGGTTTTGGGTTCGCTTCACACTGAAGCACATTGGCACTTCTCTAGCTTGAAGGTCAATGTTTATCATTTATCAATAAAGTATTTAAATGTTTCAGGGAATCAGGGAAATGGGCCCACCTGAGCTGTCTGCGTACGTCTAGTACGTGTACCAGTAAAACTGCATGCAGCTTTTATTGTAAGGAAAGGTTACAGTTTCGAAACAATCCAATTGTTTATAATGACAATGACTAGTGAGAGATTTCTTAACATAGCTACTGTTATCGTGACTATAAGGCCACTTTTGAATATTCAAATTCTCAGTAAGGTTTACCGTTGTTATTAAAACATATAATAAATTATGTTCTCCGTAAACACACCAACCTCGTCTTTAGTGAGCAAACGTATGGCTGCGTATTCCTTGTCCAGACTTCCATCCATAACTACGTCACACAGCTCGTCTTTGCACAACTTTTTGATTTCTTCAATCGCTTTTGTAATGTCACTGTCCTTGCTCCCGAATATTCTTATATTGGTTTCCAACAATTGAGGAGTAGAATGGGGTACACCCTCTTCGTCGTCATCAGAACCAACTGTGGAGGTCCACGCCCCTATCAAGGAAAGAACATACACTGTAAAATGTAGGCTGTTTGAGACTTTAGGGTTAGAGAGTCAACACACGGTGGAAATGGGCCATACGATTATCTTTGGATCAGTGCTCATAAATTCGCAGAAAAAAAGATTATCACCTTGGCGACTTTAACAGTTTTGAATTTCAATTTATTATGAAGTGTTTATAATCAATAGCCCGGATTTAAAGATCGCTGCGGTTTCCGGGCATAGTTTTATTTCATTATTTTATTGTGTAAATTATTAAAAATGTTTAAAGCGAATGATCACAAAGATTGTTCAGCCCAATATATGAACAATCTGAACAGACAGAAAAACAGCCCCACACAATCAAAAATAAGGCTGAAAAAATGGGGTGTAAAAATAAACGAACTAGATGAATCGGCCTACAAGAAAAATGTCAAATTTTTTCCACCAATTATTTCCTCAAAAGCAAATGTAATACAAAGAAGTTGAAAGTTTTATCAGTTTCTGTTACACAATGCTTGCACATTCATATTACCTACCTCGAGAGGCAAAAGTTACCAATTCGGTGGTCTTTTTGAACAGTTTTCAAGCTACAAACTTCACACATTTTTGGGGGCCCATGAGGATTTTCAAATACTACACTAATATGTACATTTGGGTTATTTTGTGCCTAAGAATCTTTTGCACACTAAATAACTACATGTAAATAGATGGGTAAGTAAGTAATTAATACCATTAGCATAACATGGGAAAAGTTAGTATACCCGAATATATCATAATTTATATTTCACTGCAGCGCAAACCATTTGAAACAAATCCATAGATATGATAGACTATAGGGAACAAGCATATTTCGTTCTCAACATTTTGCTTTGTAAAAAGGATAAGATGTAAATTTGCATATGATGGATTTCACAAGATTTTTCTAAAGTCTCCTCTACCCCCACACCTCTCGACCAAAACCCAATCGACCCAAGACTCCCTCGACCCACGACATGTGGCAATAGAGATGTTTTATTTGCGCTTTTTACGTATTTCATAATCTTATTACGTCGTTGAATGACTTTCCCATAAGACATACCTACACGTGAGTCTGCTCTGGATCAGGTCTGGTGATCGAAAACAGAAAGTGGCGTGAGAACGTGATCCGAAATAGCGGATTGTGTGCGTGCGATCGTTGTCACGGAAATAGTTCCAAGAGCTGCTACCAATGGCCCAGTTCTTCTAAACTTACATATAGGGAGAGATTACTTGAATGTATACAATTTCACATTTTTTGTTTGCTTTCTGTTTGCTTTCTGTTGTGTACTTCTTTAAAATATACTCCATATAACGTTGAAGTACTTTTTACTGAACAGTTTGTTTTCTTCGAGCTGTATTTACTGATAAATTACATTTTTGTCGGCTCCTCGCACTTTCCGCCAAAAAAAGAATCTGCCATTCACTGAAGGGCAGACGAGACGATTACACTCTGCCGGGAACGACAGTTGTATCGTTAGTAAGTCTTTGATTTCATTCGGTCGCGTTGGTTTTTTCTGTTTATTTTTTGGCTTTCAAACTTGCCGAATCGGCTCTATTCGTTGCAAAAAAAGGGAAAAGTCAGCAGAGATCACGGGCAACTCAATGGTCCTGCAAGTCAACGCTTGTTCTATGTTCAGAT
Source organism: Phoronis australis (assembly GCA_002633005.1). Lineage (NCBI taxonomy): Eukaryota > Metazoa > Phoronida > Phoronidae > Phoronis > Phoronis australis. The sequence goes on from NMRA01000010.1 coordinate 1,526,023, forward strand.
AGAGTCGAGCTTGTGTAGAATGGGTCGAGGGGTCGTGGGTTCAAGGGGTCGTAGTGTGTGGGAGTCGAAGTGGTGGAGGGGGTTTTAGAACAATCCGATTTCGCAGTACAGTATTCGTGCCATGGAGCTAAAAATTTTCAAACTACTTGAGCAAACACGAAATGGTTTTTGAGTAGGAAACACATTGAATTTGATGGATTTGGATGAATGAAATATGCACAAAACGAGTAGCGTGAAGTCCACAACATATCAAACATACCCATCGACAAATCCAGATCGCTGTTACATGGATTGACAATTGCATCAGTGGCTTGCTTTGTTATGTCCCCTTGAAATACGCGCACTGCTAGGCCTCCGATGGTAGCAGAGGTCGCTGCTGAAAACAAAAGACATCGTTGACGAGGCATGGAACGCGAATACTCGTGGAAACATCATTTAAAGAGATCGTTTATAACCTAATTCTTGGGGATGCTGCAATAACTTAGAGTCATTCACTTCGTGTATTGCAAGAATTTCAAGAAAAAAAATGAGATCCACTGTTTTTGCAACACAGACAAAATAAAAACTTTCATCCCAATACGGTTTTAAAAATCTCCGCCTGATGTCCCTACAATTGCATCACGGTCATTCTATGTTAAGACATCAAAGACAATATTCTTATGGCCTTGTGGTCTGCGATTAACCTGACCACCCACCAGTTTCAATAGACTTTGTGTAGGTTTTTGACGTCTGATTGATATTTTCAAGTTTTTTGCACCCTGTGTAGCAGACTGTTGAAACTGCCCAATACCCACCTTGTGGTAGCATAGTGGCTCCAGCAAACGACGTCGAAGATGGCTGCCCGATTTTTGATTTAACTGCTTTAAATATCAGTTACTAGCCATAATGATTACAGTTTCGGAGGTAATAGTCACTTACAGGATTCTCGCATTTTGAGAACCAGTTTTCTACACTGAATAACGGGCATCAAACTGGTTCCGTAAGTCACTGCAATTGCTGTTTTGGCGAGGATGAAACATTGTAAGGTACGAAGTAAGAGTTAATGAGAGCCAAGAAAGAAAAAGGGAAAAGATATAATACAAATCATACATTGCTCCACAATGGCCAGCGCCAGCCCACCTGCATTCTTCAATTTCCCATTTGCTGCATTCACGATCACGTCCACTTTATGTTTGGTCATATCTCCTTGAATGACTTCGTCGCAAACATCATCTTCACCGAATACAATGATGCATTTGTTTTTCCTTTCCACAGTTTCCAAAAATGATTTTCCGCGTTGACAATTGAAGAATTCATCCATTCCGGGTTCAGCTATCTCGATGTTTTTACAAATAACTTTACACATCAAATTGCTTATTTTTCTTTGCGTCAAACCTACACCTTTGTTAGTTCCTTTTATAACAATTGATGTACTGTCAGCCACAAAGCAAATACTAACATGATGCGTCTTTAGCGATTCTTGAATTTGCACTACTCCTGTTTCGTTATACTGTTCCATGAAGCGGAATCTACCACTGCTCAAGCGGATTTTTCGTTCGTAAATTGTATTTGATTCGAAGAAATCTTGTACAACTTCAAGAACATTGGGCGTCACAGACCTTGTTCCAGCGATAGTAAGCTGAGTTAGGTCGCTGTGTTCCACGATTTCCAAACATCCTCGGTACTGTGTTAATTGCGATTCTTTGACACTTTTCCACTGGGAACTAGTAAGTAACGGTTTTGACTCGGCTTGTAAAGAGACCAAGGCTTCATGAAGCTCCCGACTCATTATCTGGGCTGCTTTTCGTGACACGTTCTTGTCAGACGCAAACACACTGATGTCTGTATCTGTGGCTGTCCATGAAGCCGCGACGTTTGATGAACGGAACTGCGAATGTATGTATTTATGGCATTCCGGGTTTTTCAACAGGCGAAGAATTACTGGTGTTGAGACAACTTTCTCCGATATCAAGTTTCGAAGAATTTCGTACATGTCACTTTTTGCTTTGTTGACATCTAAAGGTATTCCAATGAACTGGACGTGCTTCTTCGTTACGTCTATCTCACACTTACAACCAGACACGCCAAATTTCATTTCTTGCAAGAACAAAAGCTCAAAGTCTCTAAGTGTTGTCACAGTTTCCGTGACCTCTTGTGACTTTCGATTGAACTCCTCTTCCAATGTCTTTCTGTCTTCATTGACTTTCCTTAACACTTCGTCAACGATGCTGCGTACACCAGTCAATCGTATGGAGTGTCCTTCCTCGATAGTCTCAATAAGCACTTTTCCGTTCGCGTGGGACGACAGTCTTGTCACAAGATCAGTCCAAATGTGTTGGAGGATGTTAATGCTTTCAGTTTTGTAGTCCGCGAAAAAATTGACCACCGCTGTTTTGACAACATTTTCCCAAGCCATCTCCGCAAGTTGTTCAGAGCTTGATAGAAAGCAAGTCACGACAAGACTGTCTGCTGTGCTAGTCTCCCAATTTGCTCGACCGTGGTGTCTCCTTAACTCGTTGTCCAACAACTGACGACATTCCACACTAGAACAGACGAAGTTTACTAGAGAAACATCAAAAGGTCCCACGACAGCGTCATCTGGAATTCTGGCAACAGGCTTAGACGAGTCGTCGTCGGGATGTCTGAGTCCAAGTTGTTCGTAATACTCGCAGACCTTGAGAACGCATTTGCTTACTTTGTGTTTCTTCTCAATTACTCTTTGCACATCTGTAACAAACGTGAAACAGTGCAATATGCAGTTAACACAGTGCTCTATTTGGACGGCCCAAATGAGATTTTGGAAAAGGTGACATTTTGAAAAAAGATCGTTGAATATTCTACACCTATCTCACAACATTTCAGGCCTAAAGCCAAATATAGGAAAGACTCTTTGTGTGTATTGGCGTAAAATCTTTAGCAATTCCCCGTTTATGCTCAAATATTGACCTTTCTTGCCTAATGTAAAGTTTTATGTTTTTGAGAATTTGCTTTAGTGTCGAATTATCTGAAGATCTCGCACTAAACTATAAGAAAAATAATGAAAATTGAAAGAGATATAAAGACCTGGTCTAGAAGATTATTATTTCTTCTTTGCAGAATTACTGTAATGAAGTTTCTTTTGATACCTATGCTGGTTCATGTGCTCATGATTCTGCCATCGAAAGTTTTGGTTGTTGTGTGGAATGATGACAGAATAAAGAGAACTGAAATGGTGCAAATTCGGGACACTGATACGGCGGGAGAATTTCCATAGTAGCTCTACTATTTTAAGGGAAACGTAACTGTTAATAAAAGAAAAGGGTCTTTTATAAGTGCTAATATAAGAAGGTGTTAATTTATGAATAGCTTGACTCGCACGTACTTTTTATGACTCACGCATGGTTTCTCTCCAACATTTTTGATTTCTGCTTGAAGTATGATTTTTGCATGACTTCCAAATTTCCCCAAAATGTTATGAATAAACTTATATGCTTACAAATAACTGAAGGCACTTGCAAAAAAACAACGTGAGCGAAATTAGGAATTACAAATTAACGTTCAGGTTTCATAGGAATGGTGGAGGTAAATTTATGTTTGATCCCTTATCTTTACTGAAGATTCGAGATTAAAGTGCTAGAAGATGATCTCTCTTCTTCAAATTGCCGCCATTAACGACTTCCTGGTCAAAATTGGTGTCCAGCAGCCAGATCTTTGCGCGTATTCTAACAAAATGAGAGAGAATTTACCCATCTTTACTGGGATTGTAACGTGTCGGAAACTTTCCCTTCTGTTATCAGGGGCGGATCCAGGATTTTGAGTTAAGGGGGGCAGAGCAGATTATTAGCCAGGATTTTGCCCGTCAGACATTTTCAGCCCCGAACTGCCTGATGTAATATGGGAGAATTTTAGGGGGCCATAGGCCCCTTGGCCCCCCTCTAATTCAGCCACTGGTTATAAGTCAAAGGTTGTTTTCATGAACCCAAAACGTATGCTTATTCTCTCGTGAACGGATCGGCAAAGTACATGACTTGGATATCATAAATTAACTCAGTGTTTGTGAAAGTATCGCAGTCTCCGTCAAAGGCTCTGAAATATTATTACGTCAACTGATATGTTTAGTTAAGAATTGTTACAACAGATAATTACGTAAATCTTGAACAAGCGTAGAAACAAAGACCTCAGACATTTAAGTCTTGTCTGACCGCCACCTGTTGGCCACATCATTAGGTAACTATGTGGCCAGCCAAAACGTTGCGTGCAGACCAAACCTAAAAGTGCTTGTGAATTCTTACAATACGTTCAAATTAAAAATGCGTTGATGTCGGAAACCATGAATTCGTAAAATTCAATAGATTTTCCTCTTTGTTTCTTTTGTTTCTTTTATTATTCGTTAATGTTACATTTAGTGCCTGGTCGCGAACTGTGCTTGAGTGCTTGTGCGAGTGCGCTCGCGTATATGGGATTGTGTCAAATAATCTCCCCCATTTGAATATGATACCGATGCCAATAAACAATTAAAAACAGAACGTAAAATGCAATAAGGTATTAAAGGAACCCCCAAAACAAGGAGTACCTGGGTACACGCATTTTCGAATGACTGTTAGACATACAAATAGACTATTACGCGGCGAAAACTTATGTCCGTCGGATTTGGAGGAATTGACACCCCGAGAAGGCGCTGAATGCCACAAGAAACAACTGCGAAGAACACTAATAATTAACGTATCCCTCCAATTTTAGCCTAAACACGAGACAGCTACCGGCCAGTTATCTCGATTCGGCGACCAAATACGATGGGGATGGCGACGTTCTTCATATATACAGAAGACGCTCGAGTGTTTGTTTTGGTTGCACGACACAGCATAGGGATGATCGAGTCACGCACAACCAAAGTTCAATGATTCTGTTTTCTTTTGCGGGCTTTGTAGAGTTTAGGGCACCGTATGTGGGTTAAACAAGAACATTCGACGATAACAATACATTTGTACCTTTAATGTTCTTCTGCCACATTCATAATACAAACCTGTATGATCAGCAAACGTAATCACTGCCACTTTTCCATTTCCGTGAATGACCACTTTCTCTACCTCTCCACCCCCGCTTTTCTTTTTGTTTTCAAAGTAATTCTCCAGAGTATCATCTGTACAGTTGGGAGGCAGGTCGTGGACTTGTATGGAGTCTGTCAGATATACTGGCTCGATCTGAAGAACCGACTTCTGTAGAGGTTTCTTGGTGCAAGCTTCGCGTAGCTTATGGATGTCTGCAGGTGATAATGAAGCAAGCTTTTATGGAATGCAAACGTTTTGTTTTGAGAACGCATGGAAATGTTTTAGCTATAATGCAAAGTTGTATACTAAATACATAATATATAGGTTTGGGCCGATGTGAGTAAAAAATGAGAAGATAAAATCTGAAATGAAATTGGTGTCATTAAAATTTGCACTCTTCTTTGTGTAAACTAGATTATTTACCGAAGTTAGAAAAATCGGCGTTCTACCGTTATTCTGCCGCGAAAATTGTAGGGCAATCTTTTGTGTCGTCTTTCGGCGCCATGAAATAGTGTGCCACGTATTGGCTACTGCCGTTTTCTCCGACTCTTCAGTCTACTGTTGTTCTTTCATGAGACTGCGTACATGTTGCAACAAATAGTCGGAACTGGTTTTTAAAATTTTTCTTTCACCAAACCGAATTTCAGAGCAAAATTTGCTGTCTTCATTTCCCGAGAGATGTCGCAAAAATTAAGGAAATAGCAAGCGTCCGTGTCACGAGCGTACTCTTTTCATGCGACATGCTTTACTTCGTTACCGTTGTAATGCGCGTTTATTATGTAAAAGTAGTTCTTACATATTAAACTCACAATACGACCAGTATATCATGACCATACTATCACGCGTATAGGATAAAAACGTTAAACCCAGAAAGAAATAATTATATACAGGCTGTATACTATAAAACAATGACTTATTTAAGCAAAACATAATATTGATCAAAATAACGAAAGTAAAGACAACAAAAAATAGAACAAAATCATACAGTAAGAAAGGAAAACATATTAACTAGAAGCATTCATAACACTTTAACAAGAGAATGATATAGTCGGTGGGCCAGATTTTGTAGGGCCTCTAGAAAATGGTTTTTGTGAGTACTTTAGGGGGGCAATTTTATTTTGGTGTTTTTTAGTTCATTTATTAGAGTGTTTTCAAAATCTAAAAAGTTCCCACATATAAAGTTGCACATTTTTGAGAAATTTGAGTTTGAAGTTACCTAATAATCAACAAAGAGCTTAGTAAACTTATATTTGTAAAAACAACAGTTTTGGTGACTTTTTTGTAAAACAAGTAATATGGTCCCATCAGTGCCATTGTATTGAACAATATTACACTCACATTACACGTTTTACTATTGTAAATTAATTGTAAACAGTGAAATTTAAAAAACGTAAAGAGACACCTAGTGGCAAAAATGCAAACTAAGTATGAATGTTACTAGGAGCTTATTCCGGCATTGTCAGGCAACAAAAAGAACACAAAACACTTGAGACTGGGAAAAATTTGTGCCTCAATGACTAAAACATTGACTAATGGTGTAAAATACAGCTTGTTTGCATAATACACCAGAAATATGTTATAGTACAAAAACAATATAGTTGAATGATCTCTGTGAATGTGCACAAAGACTGTATTAAAATAGATTATTCTGACAGCGTTTATTAAGCAGTATGAGACAAATACATGACAATGATCAAAGTATGTACTTTCTATGACTTAATCAACAAATAAAATTAACTTTTTAATACAAAAAAGGAAATAACGGGGTTGGAGGTCTATTTAGGGTTGGCCTGTCAAAGAACTATCCAATGTTATGCAGTCAGTGTTGCTGATGTTACTACAGTTGTCACAGCTGCACATTTCTGTACAGTTTGACCCAGCATTGCAGCACAAACTCAGTTTCCCAGCACACATGTTCTTTTTGCACTTGCAGCGTTCATCGTTTAGTACTGTCAATGGAGATGCGGTCATTGCCATACATATTAACTGCAAAGCTCCACCGCCAAGGAGCCAACTATGGTCGATTAGAGAGGGTACAGCACTGCACACTGGTGATTAGCCCGCAGGCAATGAAGGGTCAAACACTAAGTCCTTGTTTGGAGGCGGGCACTATTTGGGCAAACGTTTGATTCAAAATATGTTACAATGGGCTGTGTTAATTAGAGTCAGCAAGTGAATTATTGAACACTAGCCTCAATTCACTTTCGTATCTCTTAGTCAGGCACAAACTACAACAGTGAGTAGCTTCAACAATATTTCTTAAGATTGCCTGTCCAAATAACTTCATGCACACCAGCTTTCTGAAGAACAGCTTCAAAGTCTTGCTTTATTTTTGAAAGGCAAATGACATCTCCATGTGCTAGAAGCTTTGATTCAATGAACTCCAAACAAAACTGTAGAAAAACATCTCTGAAAACTGGGGATTCGTCACTCTCCACAATCTTTGTCTTTCTCTTTTTTACAGCATGATGATCTGTGGTACTTGGCTTCTAAGACACAAGGTCTTTATCTTTGAATTTCATTTGCATATTCAGGGCTCTGGACTGAGCTGTTGCTTGCGATACAAGTCCAACTGAAAAAAACCCGAACTGTTAACACTAATTTAACATTCAACTATGAGTGAGTTGGCATGCAACTTTTTCAGACGGACGTATCAGGAGCTGATCCACCACCAGCCTAACAAATTTACATGCCGTTTGATCTGTAGCCTAATAATGTTGATCGTCTAATAATTAGATCAGTAGATGCAGCTGAAAATAAATCAGCTGATATACCTGTGCAGTGATTGAAATTTAATTTTTTTAAAAATCAGATTCTCAAACCATAGTCAATCGATTTACACTTAAGGTAATCGACGTTTGACGAAATGGACAGTGGCTTCCATCGTCCTCAAATTTCGACGGCGACGATGGCCACTTAGGCACTTTAATTTAATTATCATTGCAGCTGCTACCTAAGTAATTAATGTTTACAAAAAATTGAGACTACGGCAGGGGATGACGGCCACTTGGGCATGTTGTTTGCAACTATCTACTCCATTTAACCTTCTCAAAAATTTTAGACTTAAAGTGCTTTAAAATCACACCCACAGTATAACGCCATAGGATTATCCCTTAGCGCAAGCAGTGTCGATGTGGCAACTGAATGGAGTGTTCGAAAAACAGGATTGCAGGAGTATTTGTTTAAACTGGGAACAAATGAAAACATTAACGACCTCCTCAGAGGCATCTCTCTACGCGGTACTTCTAAACTTATAGGAACATAATTTGCCGAAAAGTATCCGGCATATGAAGTACCTATAGTATGATCATCGTCTCTACTGGGTCAGCAGTATTGTCTAAGGCCTAGGCAGTCAAGGGGCTGAACAAGTTAAAAAACAACTGGTGATAATACTGAATCACACGTGGAAAACACCAAAATGTATTTTTAAAAAACACGTACCTGTTTTTGAAAGCTATACTTCTTTCTCTTTCTTGAAATGTGGCCCATAATGTACTTTTCCTGCTAACAAATGATGCACTCATGTTTCAGAATGTTCCTATCTTGTTCAGGTTAATTGGGTGTTTCAGATTTTGGAAGTGATTGATTTTCTTGGGAAATCTTGGATAACATCTGTATCACTTTCAGCAACTTCAGCTTTAGTACTACTGTTGGTGCCTTGAAACGTTGCTATGCCGTTCTATGTCCTTTCAATTTTCTGGTCTGACACTTGGTATTCTAGTCTATAGCACTCAGCAGTATACTGTGTAGGCTACCAGGGCATGCAGCTGTTTTCTGCACAAACGTTTGTGACACCTCTTCTTCTTTTTGATCTACTGATCTACAGAGTTCCACAGTCAATCAGCTTTCGTCAGGAAGCTTTCCTAAGCTTCTTTAGGCTCTGACATCACAATTTTGTGCTGTTTGATAAACCTTGAATTATACAGACATCACATTCCATGGGAGCAGCCATATTGAAGTAACTAAGCACAACAATACAATCTGGCTCTCTGATTGGTCAATTCACTAGAAAAGCGCCATCAAGTGGCAGGAATATGCATCATATTTTGTGCAACAAAAACACCTTTTTTTAAAAAAATGTGCAAGTGTAGACGTGGGAACTTTTTGGAATTTGATTTTTAGTTATATTATCTAGCCACATAGAAAAAACTAGGTTGCCCCCCCAAAGTACTCACAAGGGTGAACGCTATGAGATTTGGCCCACTGACTAATATACAAGAACGTTAAACAAATCAAAATGCTCATCTTAGATATTAATGCACGTCCCTATTAGAACATTCAAAAAGAAAATCACTAACAGTCGTGATTTAAATCATGACAACCATTTAGTAGAAAACTGGTTGTTTTTCCATGTCTATTACTAACATTTTGAAAATGTGACCAGATACATTTATGATTGTTGGATTGCAGGTTGCGAAAGGGCTGTTCGCGCTCAGCATTATAAACGGGGCATGAGAGCAAGTAGTGAGTATCACTATTAATTGCACCTCAGGTACATTTATTAGAAAAAATGACATTAAAGTTTTGGTGGAACTTTTGTGAATTGAGATACAACCCCGCTCGCAATTGGATTTATTTTTCACCCAATGAAAATAATTTAGTAGTAGAAGGACGTGTGAGAATGTCACCTTTAAGAAATGATATAATACAAATTTTAAACTTGACAATGATTGGTTCACTTTAAGTTCCAATAGTGAACAATTCCCTAAGAGCAAACCAGCAACTATGGAGATTTCCTAAATGATTCAAATATTGACACAGAATTGTTATTTACCAGTGGTTCTGAGATCAGTGGCGGATTTAGGGGAGCATGAAACCCCTAAAATTTTCCCAGATTCCATTTGGAAGTTCGGGCGTGCGAATATCTGACGGGCAAAATCCTGGCTAATACTCTGCCATGCCCCCCAACTGAAAATCCTTGATCCGCCCCTGGAGATCCCATGCTTATTGATAGAAGATGTATCTCGTTTATACCGATATATAATAGCTTTTTTCATGTATAATTAATTTCGTGTATTACTTGATATAAACAGATATATACCTGCTCATCAGAAGCACTGACTTCTGTAAAGGTTTCTTGGTGCAAGTTTGAAGTAGCTTGGAGTTGTCTGCACGTGCTAATGAAGCAAGTTAAAATAGCGTGCATATTGCACTTGTGGCTGTCCAATGTTAGTGTCATACGCTAAGAATAATATCTCGTAGTGATTTACATAGGAACAAAATAGTAATGTTAAGAATGAGTGTATTGCGTTTGTTCATACCAGTGTCTACCAATCCTCGTTGTGCAATTTACGGCTAAAGAAGACCAGAGTGTAAATAGCGGCAATTAAAAGGCATTCACTTACATGTATTTCGGAACAAACGAGTGCAACGTTCGTTACGTTGCAACAAAATTCACCACTGTACGAAGTCAAAGCGTGTTCCATCAGTGATTCCCGATTCACAGGTACATTCCACAGAGCCATTACACTGCACTTCATTGAACAAGTGCGTGAACTCGTATCCACCAGACCAACACAAGTGTCGTCAAAAGAACACATTAGTGTTACTTTGCGCCTTTGGTACTTCTTTTGTGTTAATTCACAAAAAAGTAAATAACAAAAGTAACAGGCACAAGAAATTGTTGATTTTTTTCAGCGTGTTAAGTTATAGCTAAAAGCCTACCGCGGTTTTCATAGAAATTATGTAACTTCTTCAACGAAATTTTTCGAAAGTTTTGCAGCTCTTGCGATGTCTTGCTTGACTGGAACATTGCACGTTAGTGGCCTTGGTCAGGCACGATAGTATGCACTCATACGATGCAAGTTCAAATTACGTATCGTCACTCAAATAGTTTCAATGAAAGATTGTGAAATTGATAATAACGGTTGATTCTATCTATGCCTCCGACTCAAATTGAGTTTCAAACACTTCCATACAAAACCGAAACGCAACATTCGTCTTACCTGGAACCTGTTCAAAAAGCACAATCCCCAATCCGGGCTTTTCTCCATAGCGAATAGCATCGACGTCACACCGAGTATGATTTCCAATGTAGTAAAACAGAAGTTCATGGCTAATGTCTTCGGGAATGTTACTGACCACCACTTTATAGGGGTCCAAAGGTAACTTCTTTTTCGGTTTGTGCGGTTGGACAAGCTCTACGTCAATGGGAGTTTTATTCAGCTGCAGGGATAAACGGTTCTGGTAGACCCTGTCCGCGGCTGAAACAGCACAGCTGGTCATAAATGAGATTTGTAAGAGCAAAAACATCCTAATGAAATCAAACTAACTGACTACCTACATAATATACGTTCAATTTACGTTAAGTCCAATAAAGCCCATTTAAGGAAATGTTTTCAAAGATCTACCTGATGAGTCAGCAAACGTCACCAATGCAGTTTGCTTGGCTTCATCTATCTCAATCTTGTCGATTTCTCCGCCACCAGATTTGCGCCTGTTTTGGAAAAAATTCTCTAGGAGATCATGAGACGTATCCTTGGGCAGACCTCTGACTCTAATTGTTGTTGCAGGTTGCGCTTGGTCTGGGTGTTCAGACTGCATCACTGAGGTTGCACAAGTGTGGGCTTCGTTCCGTCCGGCGTCGCTTGCAACAGCGACAATCAATTCTGCGGAATCTAGTTTAAGGTTTTTCTTCCTCAAAATGCGCATTGCGTCTGAAACAAAAAAAACGAAACTATTACACGATACGTTGTAATTGCGAAGTGATTTTATTGACTTATTGCTGATCAATAGTAACCCAAGTATTACATGAAAACGCATTCTCTACAAAAACAGTTAGCTTAAGAGGGACTTCCCTTAATTAGTTTTTTTTAATTCTGTGAATGAGAGGTCCATGCTACAAACTGTGACTCATGTACACTTAAACGTACCATCTGACTTCTGGAACACAATTCTGTAGGTCCTTGTTTCAACATCTTCAAGAAGTTTCATTGAAAGAAGTGGGCCACCTCGAGATTTATTCTTGTCTTCAAAGAAATGTTTGATTATCTTTTCAGAAGATGATGGTTTAAAGCCAGAAACATCTAGAGCAAGTCCAGCTTCAGATGAAATCGGTTCCACGGAAACGTCTGGACAGCATACGTTTACGGTAACAACCGACCGATCAACCATCAACTCCGGGGTGGCAGCAACCCTTTCAGCAACTGGTTGAAAAAACAAAGATCAGAGGTATAATAGAATCATATGCACGAGCATCACATCTTACCCATGAACCACTTATGAACCTATGAATCACGCATAGGAGCCCAAAAATCGTGCATACAAACAAAAATCATAAGCACAAACCACAAAAATATACATACGACCACAAAGTCATACACACGAGCATCCAATCACATGAAGGAACATTTCATTGTTTATTGGTGCATGCATTTGCTTCCACACCTGAGTGTTGGGTCCGCATGCATGACTCGTATGCATCATTCATAAGTTCGTGAGTGGTTCGTGCGAATGATTTCGATGCTCGTTCGTATGATATTATGATACCCCTAAAGATCTTCAATTTTGAAAGGAAAGAATTACAAAGTGTCATGTGAACAACGTTCAAGTAAATTAGAACTCAAATATCGAGAACAGTGCTGTAGTGGGGGGTAGGTGCATTTAGGCGCAGCCAACCGCTTTTTGGCATTTGAACGTAGCGCCTACGCACCGCAAGTTACGTTCAGTGCTGTAGGTGATATGTTGGGCTCTGGGCGTCTACTTACCTCTAATTTTACCCTTACAGCAGTGTTCGAGAACAAGAAGAATTGAAACAATATCCTTACCTTCCACTGATCCATAATCAATAACAGCTACTGTTCTTTGTTCATTTACCCGGATACTTAAAATTTCGCCTCCACCACACCTTTTTGGGCTCTCAAAGAAAAGTTCCAACGTTTCATTTGATGTTTCAGAATTAAAGTTGGTCACGCGAATTGCGGTCATGGAAAATTGCTCTGTCTTCTGGTTTTCTCCGACAAACGAACACTCTTGATATTCTGAACACATTTGCTCAGTCTCGCTTTCAGCATCTGGACTGCATTGAATAACAGTGAGTGAGGCATTCGACAACACGTGATCCTTTTTAGCAGCAACCCTTTGGGCAACTACAACGAACATTTTCAAAAATTTAGATTAAATCAATAAACCGCATAAGATGTATATTTTGATGATCAATGTATATATGTTCAGAATTCGATAGGATATGTTCGACAGCAACTTTGAAATCACATATACAATGATGAGTATTTTATATTATTCCCTTTTATCAATAAAAAATTCGCAATGTACGTGGTTAGAAACACAAGACTAGATATCATGTAGTTAGCGCTCAGTGTTTTGCAAATAAGCGTGCAAAATACAATGCAGAACTCTAGTTACAAAATGCTGTTAACAACAGTGTTTTTGCCGTATGTAACAAAACAATTTGCTTTAAAGTCGGAAGTAGAAATGGATTATTCGTGCTATTCCTTATTTAACATCTATGCAGTTTTAACTTCTTGTTGGCCAACAAAATAAAACATGGAATGACTGGCGTACAGGCACGGTATCAGTACTTCCGTTGCATACACGGTACGGCCACTCGGATCTCAAATCGAAACCTATTGTACTAAATAAATGCATTTATACAAAAAAGATAATTAGACAGTTCTCACAATCTACTGAGTATTTGTCGGCATGCGGAAACACTCATTGTCCTTTTTTGAGCTGTTTGAGTCTCACTACTAAGTCATTGCTTACTTTGATACACAGTGAATTGTAGTTGAATCCTCAATATTATTAAAATTAAGTTGTTTTCATGCAACACCCCGAATTTAAAGACTAAATCCTTTATCATTATGACTCAATTAAGAGTTCAGTATTTAGTTATATACTAAAAATGTCGTTAGTCAAAGAGAAGCTAGCACTAAAGAAAAAACGGTAGAAAAATACAACATCTGTGAGTACAGAACGAAACAAATGGATAAAACATTTTGGAAACTTAGTTGAGTCCATATGTTAGACTGTTTCATGCAACCGGGCACTGTGGTCTCCCAACGGAAGGACGTGTAACGTGATATCCCTCCATCCGAACTACTGACTTGCGCAAATGCATATATTTTGCACCTATATGGATATACAGATTTACGATACAAATGTTGATCATACATATTTGAGCAAACTGGTTAAGCCTAAACAACCTCAAGTACATAATTGTAATTGTTCTTTCGGGCTAAAAAACGAAGTGTTTTCTGTCATTGACATGGACGCCCTATGTATTTAATTAAAACTTTTATTTGGCTAAAAATTCTTTCAAACCTTCCACTGAACCATAGTCGATCACTGCTACTGTCTGTTCTGCGTTCATCCTTATGGTTTTAACGTCGTCCCCTTTTGACCGCTTGAGGTTTTCAAAGTAGAGCTCCAACGACTCCAACGTTGTTCCTTCCCGCATTCCTGTCACAGAAACGGCTGTTTTCGGCTTTGGAGTATAAACCTTCACCTTGATTCTTGTGCCTCCCAAAACCAGTTCGGTTTTGTTCAAAACGGAGTCAAGATCTTTAAACATGGAAAGAAAAAAACATTCATAATGTCAGACTGTTCACCATCTACAGATGAATACGTCAATTCGTTTCGAGTGGCATTGTCAGAGAAAGAATTATTTTTTTGGGATTAGGTTCAACGCGGAATCAAATACACATTCTCAACTGTGGCAGTCCGTGTCAGTAGAACTAAACCCCACTCGATATGGTCGAGTAATTTAAGTGCATTTAACTGATAGTGTAACGGGGCTTGATTTCAGTGAATGACAGACAGACAACTATAAAAATTTGAAAACTGTAATAAAATCACAAAAAACACGAGTCAACTGATTTTTTGTTTTATAGCTCAGACCACAGCTAATAAGAAATCGTTTAATGGCCGGAAACCGAGTAGTCCTACAACTTTTACCGTTGTCTGCCAGACATTCACCAAATCACAACCTTTTGCACATTACGCTTAACATTCTCGACTAGATAAAATGTGGGAGTTGGTCCATTTTTAAAAGGGGCTACTGTTTTTGCGAATGTGGTGGTTTCAATTCAGCACTCCGTCTATTAACTAATCGACCTTACTTGAGTAGCCAACAGTTTCAACCAGGTTTACGTGTGATTCTTTGCAACAGAAAACGAGTCCTATAATAATAAGGACGCTTTTGAGACCGTTTCAAACAGAGTTAAATGTCTAATTCCATTTCTGATTAGTTAGCTGAAGAGGGGAAAACATACATGTAGCTTTAAATAATACCTTTGGGGTTGTCAAACTTTATGAATGCTTTGTGCTTATCAGCATCGAACTTGAAATCCTTGATCTCTCCTCCTCCTGATTTCTTTTTGTTTTCAAAAAACAGTTCAATCATTTCTGGAGAAGTTCCGTCTTTAAATCCAGTAATTTCCAGAATCCTTTTTTCACCTATTGGAAAACAACACTGACAACGCTTTAAGTGGTGTGAATAGTTACGAACGTTCTCTCAGTAGCCGAAATTCTTCCACCAATCACTGGCACCGTTCTGACACGGATCCAAGGAGTTCAGGATTCCGGAACCCTTTGCTCGATCAGTTTTACAAGTGATGGAGTGCAAGAATATCGAGCCAACGACGGAATCAAGAATTGCCAATAACATCTCAGGACTATTCCCTTAAAGTTTAGGCTAACGGAAGACATTACAAAACGCTGGAGGTGTGCATTTAAGCATGCGTTTGGTTAGGTGCAGTTGAGACTTTAACCTAATCATAATGAGATGAATAAACAAAAATTACCTTCTGGGGTTATAAATCTGGGTGGTGGCGTCACGTTCTCAAGTACGGTGAAGAACGGAAAACCTAATGTCTTGTTGAATTTGAGCAGATATCATACCTAACATGGAGGTCATTTTACAGCGAGTGTAATGGGTGCAGGATGGGGAGTAATTCAAAGAATCATCACAAGCACATACATGTACTTAGCAAAGCCCTCATGTCCTGGCAGGTTAAAAAATTAAGGAAATCTTGAGCTTTATTATCTATGAAAACAAAAGTAACTTCTTTCAACAGAAATAAATCCTTAAGTTTGCTTGCATCAATAAAAATGTCGTTTGTCAAGTTCCCATAATTAGAAATGTGCATAACTAAATTTATCGTAGATACCGAACTCGTACACCTATCTACATAACACGCCATTGTTTACCTCCCAACACTTACCGTGTGATTCTTGCTCCGCTAATGCATCCCCATCTGATTTTGTAACACTGAAGTCCTCCATTTTATGTGGCCTATCGCTCGCTTTACTAGTGCCAACTGCCTTTGCTGGGTAGTTCATCGCGTCATCGGAGAACGTAATCTGGTGGAAGCAGTGGTCATTACCAAAACTACATGAGACAACTCCTACACGCTGAGATTTGGGTTTTGTTACCCGAACGCCTACGTGAGCCTAAGACAGACTGTGACGAACCCGTCCAAATTGATTCACAAATGAATGGTCGTGGCTTGGCCGCGTTGCTGAAGAAAACCCATTCGCCAATTTCTCTTATAATGCATCGATTTTAAAAATTCAAAAATAAGTAGTCCTTGAGAAAATTATAGGTTTTTTCACCGTTCTTTAAACCGATAAGAACATGTGACATAGTTTCAGACCATGGAGTTCTCAGTCAAAAAATAGTAAATCTATCAGCTAAGTAATACTATGCATTGAATTTCGTTTAATGGCAGAGAAGATATACTTTGAGTTCCCTGGATAGGTTTAAGAATCTTATTATTACCTGATAATTTTTCTGAAAAGGAGCTGAAAATCCTGTGACCATAAGTAAAATCGAAAAACCGTGCACAGTTTTAGCACTAGTTTCAAGGAGACTTACTAGGATTCGGCCGCCTATTAATCAAGGGCCTCGCTCCGTGTTCAGTGTTCTACGTCCAGTAACAAGTGTTTCATTGCTACCCCTGATTGATGCAAGCTTAGATATACAGTCTATGTTACTGCACAAGAAATCAACCACTTGGTCAAACGTTATGGTTAGTTAATGCACAATTTTTCACCAGCAATTACAACAAGATATTGTAATTGTCTCAACTGAACTGTTTTTCCTAAATATGTTGTGGCTTCAAACTTCCCCAAGGCGATGAACGTCGTCTGCGAATGTACAATACGTCATGACTGAAACTTTCAAACTAAAGAATATGTGTGTAACTGGAACTCGCACATGCGCAGAGAACGCTAGTAGAAATGGGATGTTAAGAATGGACCTGACTAGACAACAACTTTTGTTCTCGTATAGTCCCAAACATAATATGCTTCCCTTCCATGTGTTTCCAAGGCAGAATTATGCATTTTGCACGACTAAATTTTCCACAAACTTACGGCAATTTTGATGAACATTCTTGACAAGCCCAATGAACCTTGCAGTTGCTATGCACGAACTCACCGACATGACTTCGTCTTGCGAATTTTGTCGACATATAATGTTAAATCGATTTTGGGGAAGCAATGCAGTGTTCCCCACGACCAGTTTTAACCGGTCGCTTCAACAGGTGTGCCGATGCTCCCATCAGGTTTCGGTAATCAGCAACACACGGGCTTTGTGTTTGCCCACGACAAAGAATGGCTGCCAGGTCGAGTCCAATTATGTCTTTCCAACCGTTTTGATTTTCAGTTGTGGAGAATACTGCAATGCGTTCAATTTTATATACTTATAATAATGAAATAAAATAAACAAAGCATAATTTTAAGAAGAATGCTTTTTCTTTTTTCATGAAGTTTCCACTCATAGAATTTATTTTCCATGTTTTCTATGACAAGTGGCAATCGTTTCTATTCTCATTGCTATTTACATGTACATTTCAACCTACCTATCTACACTGAGCATAAAACACCTCCTTATCACTGTACGGGAACGGCGTCATCGTAAGCGGTGTATCGCTAAAAACGTGCTCTCTACTCAAGGCTCGTCGTTTGCCTGGAAAAGTCGTACCATTTCGAATTATGTGCATATCTACATGAAAGTAGACTAGCTAGATGCTGCCTAGAGAGACGGCGCTAGCCTGGGTTTGGCAATAATGAAAGTTTGCAATCAAGACCGTTTTCAGTAGGCATATGATAATCGGCTACGATAAGGGCAGCAAAAACACTGCAGCATTGTGTGCGCCGATACAATAATATTCTCAGGTAAGCTTACAGTCGTACTAGCTATGCTAAAGCTTAATAACGTTCTTTTCCTTTGGAAGATTCTCTCCGAGTACATAGCTTTGGTAGACCGTACTCAGACTCGAATCATGCTGAAACTCACACTTCATACTCAACTCCAGTACAGACTCAGCTTTGGTGTATTCAATGTCATACTCGAACAATCTGTATTCAAAATTACGAGCACATACTCAATTTTCAAGTATACTCGAACTGAAGCGTTTCTCATCTATATTTGGAGTACGATTTTGCCGGTCTCAATTTTAATTGTTTTTAAATGAAACATTACCAGCAAAGGAAGAATGTGTAGAGTATACAGCAAGACTTCTACTGAATTTGCGACTGAGGTATGTTACAGCCAGCCATTGACACATCTGTACATGCAAAAGGCAGATCTACGTGTATTTCTTTGTTTTACTTACATAAATCTTAACTTGGAGTACAAGTCATCGACGGAGTGTCCCTAATTCTAGTTCCCAGGATAGCCCTGGCGGTTCTATTTTGGACAAGCTGGACTTAGCTTGCAAGTGTGTCGTTGGTATGTCCCAAAACCGGCAAAAAATAATCAATATGGGCCTGAATAATATAATGGTAAAGTCTCTTAAGTACGTGTGCGACATTAAGACGTTTACCTTCTTTGTGATGCTTTAACAGTCTCAACTTTCTCATTTACATATTTTTCACGAGCTGCAGACTGAGAAAGTGGGGAGATGTTATGTCGACTGTAGGCAGCGTCACCGTTGCAAATGCTTTACTTGCGAAGAGTTCTTTGACACGCAGGTCATATTACAATCCTAACAAGTTTTTGTAACCGTTCGTTGGTGTGCGACGTTATAAAACCAACTGAATTTTATGTGAACCGTGTTGTCAAAGTAATCAGCACTGAAGTAAACGACATTCCTGTTTGTAACAGGTAGTCCACTTTGNCACTACTGGCCTCGCTTTGGAAGTAAATTACTTACGCTTTTGCGAAGTAGTGCTAGAAATACCACTGACTTTGACAATATCAGTGAACGTATGACTAAAGCCAGGAAAGATCAATCTCCCACCCACAAATTTCAGGTCCACCAGGTAGGTCTTGATCCGTTCAGACGTGGTAATGGATTGCTTTGGCCTCAGCTCGCTGATTGGTTATCAGAAACGAAACCATGAAATTTTCCCATGACGTCATTTCGAAGAAATCCCTTCAGCTGAGCGCACAACCAGCGCTACTGTTGACTAAAATACTTTCGTAGTTACCGGCTGCAATGTAAGAAAGGAATGGCCAACGCGATATTAGTGACCAAATGTAGTTTAAAAACCAAACTGGTATCTGTGACTCGTAGTCCAGGCGAGGGCCCACGAAACATTTTACATTGCCCAAACCGTAGGACTGACTGGTGACACGAAAACTGCCCGACGGAAAGCGTGTGACCATGTGTCGACTAATGAGCTAGGTGGGGCAAAAACGTATTATACGTCAGGGCACGTATTTTTTGTGCCAAATAGTCGCTATTGAAGACGCTTCGGCCTTTAAGAGTTCACCGATAGTCGCCACGTTTGATCAACAGTTTGGTATATTCCTCTCGGCACTCAGGTTTCGTTTCAGATGAGTTTTGGCTCATTGACGACTCGTTGTGATTGTTCATATTTTCTTGAAGGGGTTAAATATTAAACTTGGTGTGAGAGTAATTATAGTCCAAGGCTTGACCATTAGGGGGAGCTGATCCGGTCTAATGAGGTGACTGTGTGGTATTAGTAAACATATCCGCCCATAGACCCTATTCACGCCGACAGGAGGCGCGTTCCAAAACGAGGCTCGCTACGATAGCTCTGTCAGCTCATCGGCATAGGAGTCTGTGTTTCAGTCCGTGTTGTTCCCCGAACGGCTAGAAAAAATACGGACACGCTTCACAATCTCTAAAGACGTTTAGATTCGGAAGCGTTGGGTCGTTGCCATACGCCGACGAAGCAAAATATGTCCGTGTAAAATAAATGTTTTCGAAAAGTTAGATCATATTTTGTCGCATCTCGGTCAGTTGTCAAGCATCATAGTAACGACCAGAGAATGGGCCAGCCAGGTTGTATTTTCATGACTACGGATGGGGGGGGGGGGCACTAAAATTGTATCAGATCCCATTTTTGAGTTCGGGTGCGAATTGCTGACTAGCACACGTGCGCAACCAGGGGGTCTTGGGGGGTGAATAAACAACGCATAGGCGCTGAATGAACCCCGTTTACCGTTTTTTTTTTAGTCAACAGGTCCGCAAACCCAAGAATTCAAGACCCCTGCATCCCCAGATTTTAGGCTGGGCGCGCGCATCTGTCGAAATGCTGCTTATTCCTGTGCCTGCCCCCCAATTCAAAATCCTGGATCCGCCCCTGCTACGGGTTGAAACATTATAATTTTTCTTTCCAAAAAGGACAGAGCCCTCAATCCCTCAAATTTAGGGCCCAATATCGGCCCTATTCCCCTCTCAAAAATATTGAAATATCACGCGAAATTCCCCCCACGAGGCACAAAAATTCCCCTAGTGAAAAATCTCTCTGAGTTCACATAACCTGTAACCACACAGGTGACAATTTTTAAGAGCACAAAAGGCTACTTTAAAATGAGACAGAGCCTATGAGAGCTTGCAACAGGGCGGGGGTGCTATTGATGGTGATCGGGAGGTAGACTGTTCCCGCCCTCACTCTGCGAAAAAATCGCCTCTCAGTAGGCACTAGCACCTTTCCCCTCGGATGAACGAGGTTTCTGCAGAAACATGATAACTATGATTTCATTGTCCAGTTAACTGAAATTGAGTTCTAAAACGAGGTTACGTTTTGGACGAACGAATTAGGTGTTTTAATTTTAAAATTCAACTTGGTCCAGATTGATACTTGAAATCTAACACATGAAATAGACGTAAGAATTATTACAACCAAGAAAGCAGAATTGATGGTCAAATAATTTTTATTTTCAATTACGAGTCTGGTTTATTATTTTAATAAAAAATATATTTAATAACATCGATTATTCTTTGAGATCAATGACAAATCAACTGTTAGTCCCAGGGAGTGCATAGGATCAGGCTATGCTTGATTTTAATACTCTTGATCAACAAATTAAACCAGATGTGACTAATTGCACATGACAGCCACCACTGTCGAATATGTCTTCAACTCGTCAACAATACGAGCAGATGACCTAGTCCGCGTAGAAAGTATTTTGATCAACAATTTACAACAAAAAAGTAACCCTGAATTCAGCATAATACCTAATCCGTAACACTACGATCGCCGCAATTTGGTCATATTTACTTTTCATGTTTCGAACCTAGTTTTCCGAAAAAAAATAAACCCTTTCGTCAGACAACTCTTTGACGCCTTAACTTGTTCTCTAATGTAATTTTCTACGTCTGTGTGGTTTAATTGTTGACACATTGTTAAAATTCAATATCCAGGTTGGACTCGAAAGACCGGCTATTTAACTCACGCAATGTCTACTTTCGCTTTGTTTATCGCAGTGAGCCTCGCTTTGGATTTTAATGTCCGCCGCGTGAATAGAGTCTATGGAATGACCATATGAATTACGAAATTTGGGGTCGTTTTCATTCTGAGCCAATTAATAAATAGAATTAGTTACTAATTACTAAATAGAATAACTCTTACTTTAAAAGTAAATTGATTTGTATTGCACATGCTCACTGCTTGCATTGTTTCATCGGTGAAACAAACGCAGTATCTAACACGATGCCGAATTAGAGGAGTACTATGACAAGTGAATGCAAGAATTTTGACCTGTTTTGTCATTTGTTTGTCCCGAATAGTGTATAATTCGAGGTTGTTTTGGGAAACAGAATACTGTATTTTAATTGTAACATTTTTGATTATATGGCAGACTTCTCAAATTTTTTCGAGTTAGTGGAAATATTGTGGTGTAGTTGACGCCTGGTTGTAACCCACAGTTTATTTCCGACGGCTCGTGCACCTGCGAGTGAAAAATGCCATTACTTTTGCTATCCATGTTCTTACAGTTCCTATTTTAAAAATAAGTATATGTTTTCAAGTTTACAACGACGTAAGTTTTCTGTTGATGAATTCCGATGAAACTTTCTTACTTTTAATACCTTTATTCCCAATAACCAGAAAGTGTACAATCTAAGTGATTATAATAAGCACCCACACATTCACACCACGCAGCAACTGAATGGTAGTTTAGTTTTCGATAACATGGGTAAAATTTAACCACCAATCTCTAAATCTAGCAAGCTGCCTATTTTTCAAAAAAAATCTGTAATACAGCAATGTTTTAAAATATTTGCAAAAGCATCAATATATGATAAAACGTTCCGAATACAAGTGACATTTCGCTAGAATCAAAATTAAATTTGTTAATGAATAGATTTATCGTTTGTCGCAAAAAACAGGAGCATTCATTAATGTTTCGCCATTATCAATGAAGCACAGTTTAGAAACAAGTTCCCAAAAATCTAGTAAATTCACGATATAGAAATAATTGTACCATAACTATTGAGATTGTGAAAGAACTTTATAATCAACCAGTTTTCCACCGATCCTGCTGAGTGATTTCCATACCCGTGCTTTAGACGCTTGAGCTATTATCGGATCAGTACGGACCGTACACAGTAGTGTTTCACGTAGACGACCGGCATGCCCTGCCGATAATAACCCACTAATGTATGATCATTTTCTGCCGCAAACTCATCGAACCAACGCTGGAAGCTATATTTGTTTCGTTATACGACCACTGTCGCTTACTTCCTGCAGGGTCAAACATTATAAAGAAGACTACCTATTCACACAACACATTAAGGTCTACAATCACAAGCGTGCACACGGACACACACAGACACAAGAAAACAAAACAACACCAAAGTTGGGAACATCAGACCATTCTTAAGAGTCTAGCAATAAACAAGCATGGACAGAGGGTAGTATCACTTCATATGGGCAGATTGACAGAGGTGGTACTCTCCCGAGGTCCATATGGCATGATATCCCTTTAAGATAAGATCGTATCCGTTTTGTTATAGGACCACTGTTGCTTACTTCCTCCGACATTTTTCGTAATATTAATATACTGACGAACATTTAAGTTCAGACATGTTTCCTCGCTTTCTCGTCAGGGGTTTATGGTTTCAGCCGTATGATCTTCAGACCGTGCATGAATAAAATGCGATACTCCACGGCTAGCTTGGTCTGTATTACTCCATCACGTTTTAGCCAATAAGTGGTCGTGCATTGATAGCAACTATGGTCAAGTGAGCTCTATGCCGACTGTCTTTCTGCTAAAAGACCACGCAGTACATGTACATTACATCCACCGTACCTTAAACATACATGTAGTGTAAAGACTCAATCCACAAAAACACAAACTCATGGTTAACCTGATATAAATGCACGTGTTTTGTATTCAATAATGTGTATCACTTCACTCAATTCCTTTGGCGCGAAGTTCTTCCCTCACTCTAGCCAGATAGCCAGGATCCGGATAGCCATACCTACAGAACAGATAAACATGAACATCAATATCAACAACATCAACAAGAGCAACGTGGGGCGTTGAAATGCACCCACGAATACACTGCAAATGGTGTGCTTCTAGGGTTGTTTACTTTTTTGTCATAAAAATAGCCACTTGATGGCGCAAAAGCGTCCAATTCATGTGAAAACGGGAACATGGTATCGCTTTGTAATCGAAAGCTATTTACCAACTTTCATAAAAATCTGTCAAGGAACTTCAGAGAAACGAAAGAAAACGGAAAAAATGAAATTGCCACTATAGGGCACAGTTGTTAGCTTCATATAAATATAATTCCTAAATTTAATTAAAAAAACCCTGCAGTGTGTTTAGGAGATGCAGCAATGGGGGCAAAACAAATCAAAACTACCACTAAGAGGCGCCACAATAGTCGAATTCGTTATCGTCAACCATCCTCTTCACACTGAGAACATACACGGCAATTTTCAAAATCACCCTTAGAATGGTTTGATTGATCGAGGGGTGGACGCCAAAAACAGACTCAAAAATAAGAAAAATGGCCACTAAGTGGCGCAATGTAGATTGATTCCATCCGGAAACGGGAGGATAGCATCATCTCACCAATAGATACCTATATTCCAAATTTTGAGGACGTTTGATGATAGAGAGGTAAACCTAAAAAACTAAAATTGACCCTTAGAGGCACACTGGTTGTCAGATCCGTCCAAAAGTTGTCATCCGTTGTCAACATCATATAAATACACTTGCTTAATTTAGCAAAGATCATGCAAACGGTTTAGGAGACGCCACAGTAGTCGAAGCCGTCATAAAATCATGGTCAGCCTCGTAGTAAGAACATACATGCCTATTTTTGCAATCATCCTTAGATCCTTGATATAGGGATTGACGCAAAAAACAGATTAAAACAGTAAAAATGGCCACTAGGTGGCGCAAACTACGTCAAATCCATCCGAAATGGGAAGATAACGTCATCTCACGAATTGATGCCTATATGCTAAGTTTATGAAAATACGCTGAGGACCTCTGAAGACACAGAGGTGAACATAAAAAATAAAATTGCCAATAAGGGGCACAACGGTAGTCAGCTCCGTCCGAAAGTCGTCATCTTTTGTCAACATCATATAAATACACTTGCTAAATTTAGTAAAGATCCTGCCAACGGTTTAGAAGATACAGCCATGGGCGCAAAAAACAAAACTGTCGCTACTAGGAGGCGCCACAGTAGTCGAAATCGTCGGAAAGTCCTCGTCAGTCGTCCTCTTCATAGTAAAAACATACATGCCAATTTTCACGATCATCCTTCGAGCGGTTTGGTTGATAGAGGTGTGGACGCATAAAAGCAAACTCGAAAACAGCGGAAATGGCCACAAGGTGGCGCAAACTACGTTGAATCCATCCGAAATCTGGAGGATAGATGCCTATATGCCACATGTTATGAAAATACGTTGAGGACTTTT
Source organism: Phoronis australis (assembly GCA_002633005.1). NCBI lineage: Eukaryota > Metazoa > Phoronida > Phoronidae > Phoronis > Phoronis australis. The sequence continues at coordinate 1,551,129 of NMRA01000010.1, forward strand.
GAAGATATAGAGGTAAGCGTAAAAAACTAAAATTGCCACTAGGGCGAACATTGGTAGTCGGATCCGTCGGAAAAGTTCGCTCATGCCACCCCACCCACAAAAAGGAACCTATGTGCAAAATTTTATGAACGTACGTCAAGGCGCTTTGGAAATAGAGCAGCGGGCGCCGGACGGAAGGAGATGACGGCATAATGCGTCCACATACAAATATGAGGGCGCATGAAAAATCAAACACGGTTGGTGTAATAAAACATGTTATTTGTATACCCTTGATAACAAGCGTGTGTGTCTCAACCTATACTGAATCAACAGCTTCTTTGAGGTTCTGGTGGGATTCGAGGTCATGCGTCATTAATATACCCCATTTGGGAAACCGCAGCAGCTGAAACTTCGGTTGAATGCGTTGTGGGCGTCTTCCAGTAGGTCGAGACCTTGACTGAAGTCTAAAGAGCTGGGCTTTTTTTCTTCGTATTGTGAGGGGCAGGTTTCAAAATCAGTCAGGTAAAGACCAGACCAACTACGTTTGTGCTTTCTGGTATAATGAGAGCGACGTGAAGCGTTGGTATTTCATACGAAATAACAAAAGGGGATGTGTCTAGTTTCAGGTTGTAATGCATTTGCATTTTTGATCAGTGGAAGGTTTCGATTAACGCAGCTAAGCCACACCTATCATAGTTTTTGTTACAAATGTCCCAAAACCTCAAAGTGAACAAGGCGTAGCAGGGTCGTCTACTGGCCAATTAAAATTGGAAGCGAATAAGGACAAAAACTACTGTAACAAATTTCCGCTAGTTTTGAGGTGATGTACATCAATTCAGCCACACCCAAGTTTTTCCAAAATTGTCCCTGCGTAAAGTCCTTTTCAAGCGCACTACACCACCAGCTTCCCAACACAAACTTCAGGCCCCTTGTCTGTTTACGCTAGGATTATCAACTCTTTCATAACTAGCTTCCTTGACACCTCTCCTGAACCAATTTTCCTCTCTATCCAGAATTATAATATCTTCCAGGGAGAAAAAGTGCTCTGTGGCGGCTATACGACTAAAAACCGCAGAATCATAGCACTCCCCATAACTGCGCCTACCATGTTGATTGATACGACTTTTCAGGGCTTGTTTGGTTTCCCCAATGTATGCTTTCCCACACCCTGGTTCCGAGCAAGAAATGCCATACACCACATTTGATCTTCTCTCTTTGTGGTCTTATCTTTCACATTCATCAGCTGACTGCTTATGGTGTTAATAGGTTTGAACGCAACAGATGAGATTTAACCTGGTCAGAGATCCTTGGCACAAAAGGTAATGTTATTCTGATGTTTCCCCTGTTGTCAGGCTGCGTGTTCTGAGGCCTGACTCCGCAATGGTTTGCCTTGTTGAATGACCACTCAGGATAGCCACATCTCTTTAATACTGTTCTGTTGTAGTCCAATTCAACGTCAATTCCCTCCTCCGTGTTGGGGATGGTATTCGCACGATAGTCCAACGTTCTAATCACGCCCAGTTTGTGTATCAACGGGTGATTGGAGTCAAACGGAAGATAGTAGTCCGCGCGAGTGGGCTTCCTATAATCCTTGGTCTTAATACGCTTGTCAATAACAGTCACTAAACAATACAGACACGGCGAAGAGTTGTTTCTAGATTCCTCTCAATATAGATATCACATCGATTAATGTGTTCGAAGAACCCTATCTTTTCAGAATTTGTGAGCACTACCAACGTGTCATCTACATATCTCAGCCAGAGTCTAGGTGGAACTACAGGGTGTGGGAAAGCATACATTGGGGAAACCAAACAAGCCCTGAAAAAACGTGTCAATCAACATCGTAGGCCCAGTAATGGGGACTGCTATGATTCTGCAGTTTTTAGTCATATAGCCGCCACAGAGCACTCTTTCAACCTGGAAGATATCATGATTCTGGATAGAGAGGAACACCCGTTCAAGAGAGGTGTCAAGGAAGCTATTGATGAAAGAGTTGAGAATCCTAGCCTAAACAGACAATTGAGCCTGAGGTTTCTGTTGCCAAGGACGTGGGATAGGGCACTGAAAAGTATCCCGCGCGAACTGTGGTGTGGATCACATGACGAGTCACGTGACACCTCAATGGCCTGATGAAGTCCTCGAGAGAAGGACGTAACGTAGCCATCTCTATTTAACCGTAAGTCCAGTAATTGATTTATTATTTTTCTACCTTGAACCAGAATAAAGTATACATGTATAAAATAATCACAAACAAAAAAAGTTTTAAGTCTGGTCCCCACGCCACCTGTTGGTAACATATTCATACATATACATGTACAATGTAGAATAATATAACGCACCCTAGAAAAGGAAACAACTGTTGTACGCTGCGGTAAAGCAATGATAGCAAGCATTTGAGTTCATAGATTACCCCAAGCTTTATACATGCAGGTGTAGATTTAGGTGCCAGGTGCCGTTGCTGCCTGCATTAAACTGGTGTGTTCGGCGTCAAGATAATGAGCTCCGGTAAGCTATTGGTAAGCTATTTCGTAGCACAAAAATTACAGTGAGAAAGGTAATGTTCTTGCACGCAATTTAACCTGCACTTGAAAATTTTATGATTTAGTGTTCATTGGTGGTCTAAGAATTTTGGTGGATGGTTCCGTAAATCACGCTGACATCCACAATGTCATACTTCCATGTTTAAATTCAATTTCATATTCACATAGGAGTTATAAAGAAAATAAAACGAAATACATTTGTGAAATGCTATGAAAGTAAATTTCTATATTTTTGAGTTTGTTTATCCCTAGAAACTCAATAATATTATGTGGTTTATCCAAGCTCATATTCATTAAATCCAAATGTTTACTACAAGGATTTATCGGTGACAGGTACTTTTCCTTTTTTTGTTTTGTATATATCGTTGATCTGCATTGAAAGTGTTGGAAGCACACCATAAAACCACCGTACGCTTTCGTTCATGCTTAATGGCTGTGGTGCCAAGATGGCAGACGGGACTGTCGTTATGCTTACATGTTTGATCTCATATTGGGTGAAAGTAGATGTACTAGCTTGGTTGCAATGTGGGAATTACCCATTGCCCAAAGCAACATGCAATGTTGGAGACCAGAATTAGCAAAAATTACAAAAATTGGAAAGGTCACAAATGTTTTTTACAATTATCAGAAAGAAATGCAATTTGTCCGACAAACACTTCAAGTGCAAACAGAAATGGGCCTTGCTGATTCTAGAAAAAAATGTTGCCTGTCAACGCCTTCCCACCACACAAATGATTCGAGTCAAGAGCACCTCTGAGAGGGAAAGTAACAAATTGTGCGAGCAGAGCCACTCTGCAAAAATTCCATGGAGGTAATGGCCAAAGCCTCCGTTTTATGCAGTTTTCACTGAATTATCTTGCTGCTAGAATTCATTCCACTGAGGTTAGATTTACGTACGCGTAAGTTTTAATACACTTCGTTTACTTACGGTCCTCTTGTGCGGCTCGTTTTGTGGTGGATGTCATTCCATGTAACACAGTCATCGGCACCAGTTGTTGCTGATCTACCCACTCTGAAGATCAGACGAGCATCAAAAGCCTTCCTCAACAATCTGGCAACTTCATTGCCTTCAACAGTATTGGGAAGATATGCCGTCCGACGAGTTCCTCTGTATCTTTTTCCAGGATTGGGATGTTCCTCCTGAAATTGTTACATCGGAACTTTTACAGAAAAATATAAGATGTCGATATGAAAAGCTTCCTGCTTGAGATAACGTGCCAATAACAGTTTCCAAGTAAACTTTAGAAAGTGTCGCTGAGGTCATGACAAAACTCAAAGATTTTCCCGAAGTGACTTTGAAAATAAAATAGGGAAATGTAACCGACCGGCGCCTGGAGTTGTCACACCGACACCTATAGGGAAAAAAATAAAAACAGGATCTAAGTCTCCTTTGTCCAGATATTACGCCATCAAAAATTTCCTGTCAGTGACCTTGAACGTGAAGTCAACAAACTTAAATGAACATTACAAAATATGAACAGAATCTGATGCTCCCTTCTTGAGATATCAAGGCCTGTAATGTTTTCTAAAAGTCAAGTTTGATTTTTTCGCCGATACCTCCAACATCATTTCAAAATCATCAAAATTGATTGCCGTCTGGAGTTACCCCATCCATTACTCGATACTTAAACACAATGTAAACCTCCCTTCTAGAGATAAGTATTGCGCGCCAACACAACTTTGTAATGTACGGGCGTACGGAAGTACAGTCGTGAACAGTATGTCCCAAGATGTATTTTTACGTTTATGAATCATTTTGTTTGGCGTGGTGTGTTTGCTTGGGTCAGTCATCTTAGGGAATCAGAAATACTAAACGATTATGAAAGTCATCACTGGCACTTACTCCTTGGGTCCCATTCGGGAAATGATAGGTAAGAACGATCGCCCCAGTATGACCACAACCGTCCAAGTAAAAATAGGAATTATGTCTAATTTGCATAGTTCCGTTCCGAGGCTGACTCCCAGTGAGAACTCCGTAGACTTTATTACATATTGGACAAGTTTTTTTTTGCTCAAACCACTCCTCAATGCACTTTGTACAGAAAGAATGTTTGCAGTCTGACAATACTTTTGGATCTTTTAATGTATTCAGGCAAATAGAACAATCATCTTCAGCATGGGAAGTTGGCGGATCCGGGGACTTCTTGACGACATCTGACGAAGATGGAGCCCGCTTATCAACAATAGGTTTCAAGGGCTTGAAGTCGTCTTGTGTTCCTTTACTTTGAGGCGCTTTAACTTTCCCAACCTCATTGTTGTTCCCTTCATGTTGACTGTGTACTTTGATATGTAAAGGAGGCAATTGCGATTCTCTTTCCAGACCTCCCCCTACAATCTCAGTGGAACTTCCTCGACCTTGCCTTTCCGATGAATGGTAGTTCCAGTCTTCATTCGGGTTACCTGGGTGGTATGACTCGCGTTTTTCTTGAGAGACTGCAAACGTTGCATTCGAGCTCGAGCCTTTGTCGATGGCATTCCTCCATCCGTTATCACTTTGGGTTTGTTGAGGACACGACCGAAACACTTCTGCTACAACATCAGTTACATGACTGTCGTTATTTACGATTATGATTTCGTTCAATGCTCGACGTCTTTCTTCCGTCCGGCTAAAGTTTAAGATTACCTCTTTCAGTGTTTTCGCACACTCAGGAACAGAGACGAATCTTACTCCTGTAAATAAAATATGACACGTTGGATTATCCACAGGCATACTTGTGAGTAACCAGGAAACACAAGAATGACAAAACCAACATTAACTATGCTCTGTGTAACTGGCTGCTTAAAATGCATGCGTTCGTAAAAAAGTCTTGATCATGGCAACAATACGTGTTATCTGAAGGAAAAAAACGGGAGTACCACTGCGAATTGCGCGTTTGTGCTTACTTAGGGAATTTTGTCCTGTTTTGTCAGACTTTTGCCCTCTCAGGTGCGGACCTTTTTGCCCATTTCGCCAAATGGGTGCGCGCATGTATGTTGAGATGGGTTGTAGTCGAAAAGAAACGGATAGCTTTAGTCGCAGTTGTGTGCGTCGAAATTTTGTGGAATTTTTTTCGACACTATTCTGTTTGTGTTGTGTGCTTACCTGTTCCCACAAGTGGAATGGCTATTGCTCTGGCCTTCAGTTTTGAATTCGCCAAGCTCAGTACATTCAAGAATATCTGTTCGAGGTTTTCCAGACGTTTGCTCAGACTCATGTCAGAAAAAATAGTTGGTACCACAGCATGAATTACAACGTCAGTGAATTTTTGGAGATTTCCGCTTGAATTTTGCTCAATAACTGCATTTTCTGGTAATGGACTCCATAATCGAGCAATGTCCAAACATTTCTTCTTGAATTCTCGTCCTGCCGCAGAAACAATTGCTTCAGAAATTCCACCTTTTAATAATAAGTATCGGTCAGTGGGGTTTACAATGGCACAGGCTCTGACCGTAGTTATGTCGCCGGTGCGCAAGGTGACAACTAGCCCCTCGCTGCAAGTAAACGTAAATGGGTCTTTGCTAGAAACTTCTGGTGGCAGCAGCGAACCGTTCTGGAACACGTCGATGATAGTTCGAGTTGTGACGTTGTCTATGTTCACCAGGTGTACAGTGGATAATACTTTGGGGTCAGAAGATCGAGAGAATTCGAAGACCGCTTCTCGCAAAACTTCGGCACATTTCCTAACAGGAGCTCCAAATATGCCTGAAAAGGTAAAAAAAAATGTTGTTAACAATTCATATTTGCCATTCTACGGCAGGCAGTCCTGGTTTGCTTCTACAAGATGTGAAAGACTTCACGCAATCCATATTTCAGATTTGAATAAATGAGACAATAAAAATTAAGAATAGAAGCGCTCGCAGGAGCGACACTTGGCGAAATTAACAAAACAAATACCACGATAGACAAGATGGCGACGATGATGATTAAGATGATGATGGTGTCGATGACGAAAACATGATAACATTCATATGACGAACATACATGTCAGAAATCAGGGAGAACCAGGCTAGGCTCGTTCAACAGGAGGTAAACTCACAACAGTGCAGCAAAATCGGTCAACAAAGGAACAGGGTTTTCAGAAAATGTCGCATAATTCAAAAAGTAGACATCCCAGCGAAAAATGGAAAATATCTTCTGAAAGCCCGTTCAAAACTTTATCGAAAATGTTCCTTCTGTAATATTACGTAAATTTTTCGAAAAAATGGAAATTTTGCGCTTTTTTGAAATTTAAAGTCAAATAATACGAAGTCTGAGAGAAAAATTGTTACAGTTCATTACAAAGCGTATAACTTAGAGAACTCACACGCAAAAAATTCACGTCATTTTTTTCTTGTTTACATCGGCACCCCAGCAAGACGGAAAATGGGTCAAAATGCCCCAGATCCGCCATCTTGAAAACGGTTTTTTTATAGATAATAGCATGCCATAGAAAACTAATACGTGAAAAACTTTAAGCAATTGGTCCTATAATGCGTCCTCAACAGGAGAAAACATTTTTCGCCCGAAATCGAAAGGCACATGCGCAATTGCCCATATTTCCGCCATTTTTGATATAAAGTAAACAGTTCTCCGCACAGTTGAAGAACACATACCGTACAACGTTTCTACTTATTGTCAACCGCGTACGTTAAAAATTACGGCCTCTATTAGCATTTGGATCTGAAATTAAAAACAAAATGGCTGCCACATTCGCCATCTTGCATTTCATTATGACGAAAAACAATAGGGTTCTTCTTTTTCTGGAAGTACAAGTTGTGTTTAAATTTCGTGGGGACCTGTGGAGTGCGAATAAACAAAAAACCTAGTGTCAGGGCAAAATTAGAAGAAAAACTATTCATAAAGTGTGCAAGCATAATTGTCTAGAATTCAAGTTAAACAATTGACCTTTAGTGGTTTCAAAAATATTCACATCAGTCCATAAGTCAAAAGCAGCCGTGCTTTCCTCATTAAACTTATAGGAGAATGCCACCCGATTTAATTAGTTTTTTTGCCGTCTTAATCGGTCTATATCCACATCGCCTCGCATACGGTCGACCTTACCTTGCCAAGAGGTGTCGCATTAACCTATGAAGAAGGTGAGAAACGACGCTAGCGACGTCAGTGGGTTATATGCACAGTGAATGCCGCTATATTGCGGTGCATCGTTCACGCTTGTCCGAACTAAGCAGTTGCGAGGAAAGCGGGTATATCGTTTTTTTTTACTTCCTCGAGAGTCCGAAATGCTTAGAAAGTGGCTCATGGTAGTGAAGAATGATGTGTACGCTGTAAATAGCAAGTAAGAGGCCGTTAAACATCTTCGTGTCTGTGGCCTGCAGACGTCGACAGTGCCTGACGAATGCATAACTCCATACGTTCCGTTGTCTGAGCTTGTTCACGGCGCCTCTCTAGTATTTCTTCGTCACTGTATTCCTGTTCGAACTGATAGCCGGGATTGCGAGTTGCCATGTTGGCGTTTATTACTGAGCGTTCTGTTTCAAAATGAACTATTATCACTAACCCTAACCAATACTTATATAAAAGTGAAAAAAGTCTGTCTCATCAGATGCAATTTGTAACGCCTTTGGAGTGTTCGTGAGTGCAAATGATTTGAGAAGCCAGCAATTAATAAATCACCGTCGTTACCGGCTTTAGGTGCAATAAAACTAATTGACGGGACACCGAAGACGCCTGTGAGATCATGCTAATTTAGCGTTTCCTGGCAGAAACTGTTGTGAAACAACTCGATTTCCATCTCAGGGCCAGGTGTTTGGGGAATCTTTATTTACATTTACATTACTCAAATAATGATTGTCAATGTACAACTCCTGCCCCGACGGTACTGTGGCCAAAGCGGAACGTTAACCTGAATTTGTGTCCCCCGACGAGTAAGTAGATAACGCCGAGTCAATCCGGCCGGCCGCGACGGGCCTGATCGGGCTCCGAGCCATTGACCAGGATAACAAGCGTTTTTTGTTTAGAACTCAAAAAATCACAAGTCTAAACAACACAGATCTAGGTTCTCCTGTCTGTATCTCACGGAAGATACTTCGAAATTATCTCTGAACAGACCCCAAGCACCTGCTACGAACCTTATTGACCTGCCGAACTTTGTAGGCTACGGTGTGTCCAAATACCAATAAATCCGTAAAAGCGAAATAAAGCAACACGTTTTTATAAGAACTCGGTGTATTTTTAAGGATTTTACATCGAAGTTTGATGATTTAGTGGTGTTAAACGATGACTTCAAGCGATAAGCTGACACCAGTAACCCGTGTTGTGAACTGCTGAACAGACTGCGTGTGAAACCGATGCCGTCATTGGATAATTTCAACACCTCCGTCTGCCGTCAGGTAACGCAACCGTACGTGTCGTTATGGGGTAGAACTACTCGATCTAAATTGAAAAAAATTAGGTTGTTTTTTGGGTGGCATGCTCCTTTAATACGCTAAAAACTGCACTGAGAACTTTGGCGGCTGTTTAATTTTCAAGGCTGAATTTTAAATCAAAGCGATTTAGATACGTGCTGCTAGGGAGCTGACATTTGATTTCATGTTTTGTTTCATACTCATTCGACTACCACTGTGCTCTCTAAAGGCAGTTTTGGTTGTTTACGTTTGCCTCTGATCTTTTCACATTTAAGGCCTTGGCCCACATGTTACATAAAATTTACATGATAACGCTGAGCAGCTTTTCCCTGAGAGCAGTGGCTTGAAATACAAATTTCATTAGATTAATCTGAGCAATGGGCTCCGACATTTTCATAAGTTTTACAAATTTATGTTTATTTGGTTCACGCCAGCACCACTCAGGTATAAATGCAATTCTCAGAGAGCAGTACATTTTACAAACACATATAAAATGGTATTCATCTTCAATTAGGGACACACAGAAAGAACACACACGGTATTTTTGGTCCACGAGAGTATGTCTACCTTTCATCAAGTTGTGGTTGGAGCAACGTAATTTAGCCATAGCTGCTAAAAAGATGTATGGAATATCACGCAACAGATAGGATTCCATTTCAAAATCAATTTTAAATGAGAAATATGTATTAAGTTTTGAGCTATTCTCCATAGCAAAGCTCCAGTCTTGTAAAAAACAATCTTTAATTCGCTGCTCAAAAATGACAAGAAACGATGCTTCGCAGCCAACTCCCCAATTGTACCATACCAAACCAAAACCATACCTTTGCAGCAAATTCCTAACAGATGAAGCCCAATTTTTCCTACCAGCCTCATCCAATGTGACAAGCTTGTCATAGACAGATTTTGGATTTCGATGTGCTGGCATTTTTAACATTTTCGGAGTTCATAGATTGATTTTCGTGAAATTTGGCATATAGGTCTCTATTGAGAGGATGAAGATAGTTTTCCATTTTAGTAGGGATTTGATTGTTTTTGCAACACCTAATGGCTATTTTTTTATTTTTACAAGTGTGTTTGTTCATTTGAGGACAATTTGACAATTATGACGCTTCCTGATGGCGATTTTTGTCTTTTTGCTTCCTTTGCTGTATCTTTTTACTCTTTTGAAGGATCTTTGTGAAACTTTGCAAGAAATTGTTTTATATTATGAATGTGGTTACGGCACCTAAGATTTTTTGATGGTTCTGACTATTGCTTTACCTCCTAGTGACAAGTTCAATTTTTACGTTTGCATTTGTATCTTCAAAATTCTTTATCATCGATTATTGAAATGTAGTAAAAATTGCCATCTTGACACCACGGCATATATCCATCTTGGGATGGATTGACATATTCTGCGCCACCTAATTTCCATTTTTACTAATAAACACCCATGGAAGCACACAGTTTGTGTTGCTGTCCTGGGCGTACTTCAAAGAAGTTTGAGTAAAGACTTACCTGAACTTATTAGAGGGATTGCTACCTCTTTAACTTCAATCAAGATGTCTGCGCAATGAAGAACATTCAAGAACGTCTCTTTAAGTACGTCCATACATTGAGCCTTGCTTTCGTAATCGTTCCATCTTGGACCATCTGCATTGATGACATGCCATATATGAGGGAGAAGTCTGCCTCGGGAATTCTGAGACATGACTTGTCCATCTTTCATTGGGCCATTCTTTCTTATAAAATCTTCGCCCTCTCTATCAAAGCGATGTCCCGCAGCAATTGAAATGGCCCGTGCTACCCCACCACCGTGCTGCAAGGATCCGTTGGCAGCGTTAGTTATAGCGCCAACTTTGATCTCTGTGATGTTTGCCGAGTATATCTGAACCTGCAATCCCTCTGGAGTTTGCAAGGAAAACTTTTCAACATGAGCTTTCCTGTCACTTTCTGTGGACAGTTTGCTCGCTGCTTGCTGGCGTCGTCCATGACGATTGCTCTTCTTTTCTATTTTGAAATGCTGTCTGAGAAGAAGTAACGCTTTTACTGCATCATCTTCAAGGCCTGAAATTTTAATCTTATCCTGGGAACATAAATGCACTTGGACACTTTCAAGGTTTTTGTGTTTTAGAAAGTCCTCAATCTCCTGCCTTATGTATTGTATTTTCGATTCACTCAAATCAAGTTCATATGTTTTCAACTCTTTCGAAATGCGCTGACAGATGTCTTCAATTTCTCTAATCCTGGAGGTAAAATCGGCAACCACGGTAACTTGAACTTCAACCATGTCATCCATTTCTCGCAACTTGTTGACTCTGATATTAAATTTAGCTAATAGTTCACGGTATTCTTTGCAGAATCGATGCATGTAATTGAATGCTCCCTTAGGAAATAACTTTCTGTTATCAGGATTGACATCAGTGTAGGATTTCCCATCCTCCTGCGTTGCATCTGTAGACAAACTGTTGGGAGGTCTTCCATGTTGACTATTCGCAGGCGTTTCACCTATGTCGGATGAGTACTGTGTTGAAGTGACATTTGCTTGTACAGGTGCATTGTTTTCGTCACGATTGACTTCACGAAAGTCGTCAAGCAAGTCTTTAATCTTGCCAGCAACTTTGTCAACTGTATCAGACTGTCCTATTACTCTGATCACTGATTCAATGCTTGAGAAACAAAAGCAGTCGCGGAAATCAGAATTTATTTCCTGGATTATTTTCGCAATGTCGTCCAACCGTACTTCATCTTTGGGAACATCTACAGTTGCACCACGCAACTTTTCTTTCAGGAACTTTTTTGATTGTTCTATGAATTGGATTGTGCCGGTGGCCAAAGAAGTTTCTGTAGAAGTTGCGGTTATAACAACCTCATTAAGTGAATCTGCTAGTTGGATGTCCACGTGTACCTTCTCGATATTGTGCAATTTTGAGAAGACGCGTGGGTAGAATTCTTCCCAAAACTTGTATTCGTCAACTGATAACTTAGTAGCTTCCGAAAAGTACGAAAGTGAATGAGCCCCATCATCAACTTTAGTGTCATCGTTTCCGGGATTTGAACCTGTTTGTGTCCCAACTTTTGAAGCATTATCATAGTCGATTCTGGTTGCTCCCGTCAAGGCTGACAAAGATTTTTCAGCACTGCCAACTCCTTGAGTAATTTCCTGCTGAGAGATATTCATAACGACCCCTGTCGTCAATTTCTTTGACCCAGTCTCCGTAACCACTGATTGGTCTTCTCCACTTACAGCTGGCACAATGTCATCTCTGTGAGGCGGAGTAATGTTTACATCCAAGTTTTGCTGGAATTTTACATCTAGAAATCGCAGTTTGCTTTCATCATCAGTGACAAATCTTTCGGTCTCTTTTACACTTTTTTTTCTTTCACCGACAATGGTTTCGTCAGCAGTGGTAGACTTCGAAATGCTACTACTACTCCAGACAGTTTTATCAACTTGTTCTGTTGCTTTCATTTTGAAAGAACTAGTACTGCTAATAGCCAGCTGGCTGTCTGGAGAACGTTTGTGTGTTTCTATGTCTGATGCGTTCGGAGATGATTCATTCTTTGTAGTTTTAAGAATTTGGTCTGACACTTTTGTTCTCAGTAGTTTCTCTTTCGAACGTTTGGTGGAATTCTGTAGAGTGTCAACATCTAATATGCCAGTTGTCCTTTCGTCTCCAACTGCCGTCTTGCTTATAATTCCATTTCGTGACTGCCCTTCTATTACATCTTCCCCGCTGCCGTTTCTGTCAGGAGTGTCTGCCGTTTCCATTTCGCCATCGTGTCCAGTCATTCTATTGTCACCTGATTCAACCATGGTTGATTCGAAATCGTTTCCAATTATTCTTGATCTCTGTTCTCTCTCTGCCCCAACAACTACATTTCGTTCAACTACCCGCAGTTCCTTGAGTGCGCGTGCGATTGTTCTACGTGCATTCTGAACTTGAAAGAAAGTACCCTCGATTACAACTGTGTCGTTTTCTATCGTTGATACACAACCTTCCTTTCCCAGCTGTTTGATAAAGTCCAAAAACTGATTTTGAAGGATGTCTTTCAAATCAGAAGATACTTTCTTTGTCATAGTTGCCCGTACATTCTCGAAAATCTGGAAGATAGGAATTAAATTGATTCAAATCAATCATTTTTTTTTTCAAGTAAATAGGCCCCGTGACCTACAATGTATATAGATGTATAGCAGAGGAACAACAAATTCAAGACCAATATAAACAGCAACAGCAACAGCAACAGCAACAAAAAATAACAATTCTCACATTTAAGGTTTCCTGTGAATCAATTAAACAGGATGTATTATGCTTTCATAAAATATTCGACAAAAGTCTTATAAAGCTCTTTTAGTTGCATCTGAAACAAATGGTGTCAAACTACAAAAAAAAAAAACATCTCAGTTGAAGAGAATTCACATTACCACACGGACAACTTCTCAGATCAAGTTCAACACCTTCCCGTCCACATTCTATGGACTTCAAATAAAATACCGCACTTAATTTGAATGTATGTATAAGCCTTTTACAAAGGACTCGTCTAATGAACATGTGATCTGATGACCAGAATCCCCAGTAATTTAGCTTCTCTGCCTCTAAGCAGCGTTGTTTAAAATACTCTAGAACACCTTTTCACCTACGTTTCTTTTGATCTTCTGGTTCCCATGGAAAGAATGTCCCTCCCCCCAGTCACTATTACAGGACAAAGTCTTCCAGTTGGATATAGTGAATATTTTTCCACAATCTGTCGGACCAGTGCGTAATATTTACACAGAGGGATCTTTATCCGTCTGAAATCCAATAACTATACATGAGGCCATATAGAAACTGGGACACAGGTAGGTATCAAGATTCTCGCCATCGATAAGGCATTAAACCAAAAAATTGTAATTAATGAGGACTCTCACAGAGAGCAGTAGTCAGTAAATGAGTCCCATCAGTTACTGTAACAAGCCAAGGACAATCTAAAGCGAAAAGAGAACGGCACTTCATTTCCTGAGCCCCATCAGTTACTGTGACAATCCAACAATCTAAAGTGAAAAGAGAATGGCACTTCATTTGCTGAAGTTCAAGTACGAATGGGCCAACACGCAAATCTTTATAACCTGTGCAAACAGACAGTGTAACGTAGATATTAGCTCCTTCAAAAGTGACCAGAGCCTCTGATCTAGAGGCACAAAAACTGTAGTATTACCAATCGCATATTACCTCCGTGTGTATCTCTACGGCTACTACCACCTTAGTATCTGTGCCAGGGATGGAGAGTTCTTGTTTTGTGGACGCTGCCCGTTTAGCGACTGTAAGATGTAAGGAATAATTATAGTCAATCACCCACAACTCACCAAGGTTGTACTTTGCCATCAGCTTTTATATCCCTCAAGACATAACAAACACATTGTACGTATAATTACATTGTTTCAAATACATACCTGTATATACAAATACATTGTATACACAAATAGGTGCTCAGTCGAAAAACTAACCTTTCATTTAGAACACGTACCGATATAAGACTACCCTCAAATTGTTTTATACTCGGAAGCTTTGGATGTTTTTGGACAAGAATAACGTCTCCAGATAACGGAGCAGTGTTATTCGTCAAAATATTCAGATTTAAACCAGTGGGCAATCCATTTACAGGATTATTTGATTACTCGACTATAGACAAATAACTAATTATACACAGTTGCGCTAACCACAGTATTCGTCAGACTTACACTGACACTGGTTGTAGTTTAAAAGGCTACCTTCCAACGCAAAAACCAACAATTGATTTAAACCGCTCATTGTTATGGAAGGCGGTGACTTTAGGACTTACAGAAAATGACAGTTTGTTTTTGCCTGAGACCAGGCGAAACAGCTTGTCATGGCGTGCCATTTTATCTTCGGGGTATGATTTATAGAAACAAAGGCCTGTCAGTTGTTTGCAAGAAATTACTTTTCGTAGAAGCAAGGAATAAGATGACACAAATTTTATAGAATTACATGTAACTGGTCAGGACAAAAAATAGCTTCTTGGACGTACGGTAACACGGGTTGGTTTACGATGGACGTTATGTTTAATTGGGCTTGTGTACGTTCTGTCGGGTATTAAGAAGATTTAGGTACTTGCACCGGTCAGTGATGATCTGTCTCCATCCATCCATTGGTAAAGTATGAAACCGCTGAACTACAATATATCCGATTGACCTTTGGGTCTTCGTAATGTCACAGAGAGTTTTTTCAAAGCCCTTGAGGCTTGTAAAGTGCATGGAATCAAAAAAAGGAAAAATTGAAATATCGACGGTAAAATCCTTAAGCCAGGACATTGTGAGGAAGTTCGCAATGATATTCCCATTAAATGTGCAACCTATCTATAAAAACATGAGAGTAAGTTTGTAACTGGACTTTGATTTCAGACAGATAATAATGATTGTTGGAAAAGGAACATGCAATAGCCGCCACCATACCTTCGTAATCATCAAATATGATCATCGCGTCATCTTTTTGTTGGTTGAGTGTCAAAGGAAAGATCACTTGGTTTACCTCTCCACCTCCATTGCTTTGCCTTTGAAAGTGAATCGTTAGCTGTTCTTTGGTGACACCTTGTGGTATACCACTGACAACGATAGCCGGTTTCTCCGCCATGGCATCACTCACTGAAAAAGATATTTTGAAGGAACAAACTTTGCTGTAATGAACCACCAACAATTCACATATCTATATCAATGAGTGCTCCATTTAGGGGTTTACTTTTTAAACAGACTTCAAAAAGACTTTTCCAGGAATATACCTACGAGGACTGAGAGCACAACTCTTGCACTTACTTTATTCCAAATTATGTAACGTCACAAGCTACTTATTCCTTAAATTTGCTGTAAATCATATTTCATTGTGTTAAAAGTATCAGCTTTCACCGACAGCCAGCTTCATTGCTCATTTAATAAAATAATTCATCCTTTTATCTAGGCTCTCTAATAGAGGTATCTGTGTCAAGATAACATAAATTGACAAAGGAGTAGATACAATGGCGTATTTGGAGGGGGGGGCATTGCCCCTAAAATATCCCAGATTCCATATGGTAGTTCGGGGGTGCGAATGTCTGACGGGCAAAATCGTGGCTAATAGTCTGCCCTTCCCCCCACCCCCTAACTCAAAATCCTGGATCTGCCCTTGAGATATCCGCACAGAAGGGACGGCAGCTTCATCGGGTTGATGAGGCAGGGTTAAGGGACGACGGGCATGCGGCATAACATAAACATTTTTTCATAGAACAGTTCATGGTTTGTAAAAAAATGGTTCTAGGGTTCAAAGGCGAAATACCAGCTTTTGAATGTGAAACATCGTTACGGTGCTTTGTACTTCTCAACATTCCAAAATCGAAAGGGGAATCCTTTGTATGAACTCACGTAAGAAACGTCTAGGATACGACACTACGAACACGTTTCATTACTTCATGAAATGTTGTAAAGCGGTCGACAGTAAACAACATAGTCCCACACAAGGGTAAACTGAAAAGGTTTAGCCTATCACTAGTAGCTATAACAGTCATAAAAAAGAAAAACAAGTCCCGCATATTTGGCTGTCTTAGGTGAATTTCATTTTTTGAAAAAGTGAGGTTTAACTAATAAATCACCCCACTGCCAACTCGATATTCCATAAAAATGGAGACCAGGACAGAGACCAATCATGCTTTGTTTGACATAATATCCCTTAGCGGCCCAGTCTTCTCCAACTGGGTCGTCCCGGATTATACAGCGTCACTCGAATCTCGCAGTATTAACTCACATGTCACATGTCATTTGTTGTCTGATTCTTTACAAATTTTTCTCGGTTGTTTTACTCTATACGGGCTTCCAATTAATGCCTACGAGGCATCACTGCTGTGCTACGGTCCGCAACTCCGACGTGAAAAAGTTTGATAAACGGGGATGCGTGATCTGAAATTTTTCGTCTTCACAACGTCAATGAGAGACCCGAAAATGTGTCTGATTTCCACAAATAAATGACGCACTTTCTTATCACTAGGATAGAGGACAGTTCTCTCGCAGTGTTCTTAAACACCCTAATTCACGCAACCCGATCACCACCGGTGCTTTAGAAAAATACAAAATGACACCACTGAGATGAAATATTTTTTAAACAAAATAGAACGTATATAAATAAACGGTGTTCTTTGTAGACTGGAATAACCCCTGACAGTCAGACGTTCCCTACAGCATTCTCTATTCAATGGCCATGGAGAACTAAGTGAGATGGAGGTACTTACTGTAGTTATTGTATAATACACGTTTGGTACCACCATTTTGAGGTCTATATGCATAACACCCCCAATTACCCAATCCCAATTAAACACTTTTACGCCTGAAACCCCTAGCTTCTAAAACAGTTGCCACCACTGCTCTCATACTTACCAATACATTAATTAAAGAGACAAAAATGTAGACAGTAGTTCTAAACATGCTCAGTATCAGTAATGCTGAAACATATTGACCCTACATGCGGGGATCCAGGGGGGGTTCTTGGGGCTCCAACGAGCCCACCTCCACCCCATTTGCCAAAGTTGGCAAAGAGATCCGCCTCAGACTCGAACAATTACTCTTAGACAACAGATGAAAATCCACTAAAAAGGGTGTGAATGCTCAAGCCATGACTCTGCACTTGTTTTTTTTAGTCCCCCCATATTTCTGCTAGTAAAAAGTCCACGTTGTTGAAGGCTCCAGCCCCCTATATTTGAGGCTGGGTGCGCACATGCTCTATGGTCTACTTAACATTGCACACGGACACACCAATATCATTACACTATAAGTAGTTTTGTTGTTTACACAGGCATTTGTGGTTGCCAGAAGTGATCGATATTGATCCCACTGTCAGATTCAGTTGATGTCAAATGCCTTGTGGCAAGGTGCTTTAAACCAAGAACCTAAACAAACACACAATTTAGTTTGTATAAATAGTGCTCTAGATAAAGAACACAATTCAGGTCAGGTATGATATACTGTAGTTCGACTATCAAAAAATGTGCGATCGCCGAAAGAAATGCAGTTTATAAAAAAGTGATCGAGTAATGTTGCTGGGAATATGAACAAAAAAAAGGATCGTACGATCACAGACGGGTTTCGTGACATCATAGTTTCATTATCGATTTGATGATCGTCTGGGATTTTCCAGGTTGCGACATCATGTGGTTGAGCAGCAACCAGGCATGCGGGTGACTTAGCATAGCGATTAGCGCCGTGCAAGCATTTAGCTACACTACTTTCTTCCCCGGCCGGTTTCAGACGCGTACTGTACGATTTGCTTATCATTGCCTTGACGCTGATAAGTGCTATTTATTCTGTCTCGTTATGAAGAGAAGAAATTGTGTGGATACCGTAGACTTAGGCTACATCAAAACTAGATTACATCGATCATTTCGACTTCTGTGCTATCTTTTAAGCACTATTGTCTCAAGCATAATTTCTGCCGCAAATGAACACACTCAAAAACACAGAATGACCTAGTGCGGCCAAACAAGCGCATTGGGGCAAGCGGCGAACACACATAATTCAGTCCACACAGGTATTTCCTTTGTTGTGTGCTTATGGTACATATACGCACAATGCAACAATTATGAACAGCAATTGCACATACAATTGATGGTCACATGACTTTGTCCACCCTCTTTCGAAACCATTGCAACAACAATAATTGCTTCATCTTTGGGGTCAGTCCAATTCGTTTTGGTAATAGCATATATCTGACCGCATGAATACTTATGTTACATGGCTACTTATACATAGTTCTATGTATACTACTTTCATCTATGTTCTGTGTACAACCTAGAATAAATGTATTGATGCTCATTGTGAAAAATCTTTTGCGTGTCTAATTCGTTTTGTGATATCAATGAGACGATGACAAATTTGCACACTAGAATGAAAATGATGAGCTGAACTGATACTGGTGTACATCTCCATATAGGCCCTAGTTGACGTTGACCGAAATTAAACGATGGCCCTCTTGGGATATATTAAAAAGACCCATTTCTGTTAGAAATCAGCAGCAAGGTCGTAAGCGAGTAAGAAGAGAGTACTGACTCCTGAGTTTATGATCCGTGATAAAGGACCGACTCTGTATGTATTGTGCGCTAAGGTTGTTATTTCTTTTCACCGCAATCGGTGGACATGAAAAATTATACACGTTGGATCCATTCACGTTTTCATGATAGATAAGCTTGACGTACACTTAAGGAATACAGTCTGATACAAGTATACATCTCAGTAATGCTGGAAAGCAGGGCCAGTGTTGTGGACCATGTACAGTCCGGATACCTATCGTCGTCAGGCTCCAACAAAAGGTCGTCCGCCATCTTCTTTCGCGTGCCGTGCAGCCACGCGGGACTTAGCGTTCCAATTTGGAGTGCTCGTCTGCACGTTAGGTACCAACCTCTCGGGAGAAACACGCATGGAAGAACTGAGACTAAAATTAATGCATTTACCGACTGTTTTTTTTTTTTTGAGACCACTCGAAAACTTGTAGAATTTACTAATGCACTTTTTTGTTCATTTTCAGAAGATATTTTCGAAATTAAATTTTCTTCAGACGGAACAAAAACCTACCCAGATATTGTTTATGCAATGTATCTATTTGTCCCAGGCACCAACCGACACCCGTTAGGCCAAAGGAAAAACGCAGCAGACAAATGGAACACGGTGGGTGCTTAACAGTTTCGGCCCACGCCTTGGTCATCAAAATATTGTCCACGTGTTTTTTATTGCAAAACAAAGTACTGAGCTCAACATTTATGTTGAAATTTTTGGTTAAAGCATTTTGAGTTGATTTGAAGAAAATTAAAATACTTGAATTGATAGAGAATGGCCACCAATAAAGTAAAACATTGACTTTATTTCACTATATTGCATTGTTACATACAACACAGCATGACATAAACAAAAATAAACGAAGAGATTGAGCAATAAAATGCAAACTTGGGTGTTTATTTATTTATTTATGATTGCAGAAGCCTGTTAAAGGTGAGAAAATATCAAACAATACGATATTGGTTAATTTATTAGAACAATTGTATCGAGGTTCAATGATCAACTTGCACCGACAAAGTCTCAAAGGGTTACAGTTCTGTTTTGGCTGACAAGGTGTTAACAGAGAATGAAGAAAAACTGAAAAGAAAAAGAAAGACAGCAGAGATAAGTGGTGTTAAGAACAACAAGAGCAAAATGTCAAATAAAGAGGACACAAATAGAAAAAAGTAAGGTCTATCTGGAATAAAGCAATTGCGATTTATTTTCCAGAACTGAAATTCTAAATCAATTTTAATCGATTTAAAAATCGATATCATACTAGTAAAACATTTTGTGGTAGTAATAGAATTGCTGTAAACCACTTTCCACTATTTTCTTGGCCTTTTTCTGTGTGGTTTTCTGTTCTTTCAAAAGGCGGCAGCATATGACGACCATAGGAGTCATTATAAAATGGCTGCCGAAAAGCAATGCACAGTTCAAACAACTCGGCATAAATAAAAGAAAACATTTGAATCAACTAATACTATGGATTTGTGAGAGTCAAATCAAGTTCTATGCAGAGCATAACTTTGAAGTGGAATAATTGGGTGAGTACGACAACAAGCCGGTTTTGCTTAGGCGAACGACCATTGGGTTCCCGAGTATAAGTGTAACGGCTATTTTGTACAGAAAACAATGAATCGAGATAAAGAACGAGTACTGTAGCACGACAGGAAAATATGTATGTACGTACCTCAGATTGACACAGTTACACGTGAATGATTATGCCAGTAAATGTATTCAAAGGATATTCCTGTAAATAACATCCATCGAAGGACCGCAACAGCCAGCATTTCTTCAAAACTGGCTTATCTCGAGCGCTTTGTTGTCAGATTTCTTCGAAATCGTGACGTCATTGGAAATTCCCAACTTACGCCATCACAGCCCAATCAGCGAGCCAGAATCACGGGATTTCCAAGGTGGTACTTCGATCTTCATCTCGCTGAAGCAGATTAGGTTCGAAGGTGTCGACAATGTCGGAAGAAACCCGGCAATCTATCGACACTGGTGAACATGTATATGAGAATGCTGTGCTGGTCAGCAATATTCAAAATCTTTCTGAGGAGCAGTTAACAATCTACTTCCAGAGTGAGTCGAAAAGTGGAGGCGGGGAAGTCGCAGTGAACGGTTTCAGACGCTTACACGATGACTGCGCGGTTGTGATTTTTCGCGGAAACTGCAGTGAGTAGACGGTGAAACTTTTTTAGTTTGTTTTTCTTTAGTTGATCAGATATAGGCTAGCATTGAAAGGGGAAAAGCTGTACATGGCAGCCTTGCCAGTCCTCGGTTGGATACTAGCGAATCTACTGAAACTTCGGTCGCCTATGTCCCGTTAGAACTGGGTAGTTGGTTGTTAAAAAGACGAAGTAGGGGAGCCGAGCTAATGTTACCCTGGCGTCATGATCCAACATATTTGTCGCTAAGAGGTGGCGCTTCACATCAATCACGTTCACACCCGCTATCAGTGACGTAGCAGTGTGAGCCCTCTCGCTGGTTCCTACGTGCCTAGCCTGAGCCAGCACGCAAGTATCACGCAGTGGCACGCGCTTTAGCATTTTAGCATTGGTTGATGTAACCTCGACAGTCATTGGTTAGCTTTACAACGTCTCTGTTAAAAAGTGGCGCTAATTAAACAATGGATTTAGAGACAAAAGAAACATGGCGGCTAGGGCGAATACCAAGCGCCATCTATATGTCATAATTCTCTAATGAACGATCCTTAGTGGCGTCGCAGCAACACTGATGCGCTCACCGGCCAAGCCTTCGTATGAGGGGCTCGAATTTCTGGACCTTTTGGTAACAAAACGGCGAGAGGACTAAAAAAAAAAACGGGACCACCACTGTGAATTGCGTGTCTGTGCTTGTTTAGTGAACTTTTGTCTCATTTTCTCGGACTTTTTGTCTCTCAGGGGCGGACCTTTTTGCCCACTTCGCCAAATGGGGGGGCTCCTTCAAGCCCCCCCCGAGCCCCCCCCCTGGGTGCGCGCAGGAGCAACTAAGTTGTTTCTGCAGTGATGTTTAATAGCCGCATGCTTGATCGAAGCACATACATGTGCAATAAACCCAGTGGCCCATTTAACCGGCGTGTTATTCACCGTAACAGGACGGTATCGTAAACAAAAGATGTGCACTCCGAATAGGTGCAATCACAATTTCTAGGATTCACATTTCTTGAACATGACGAATTTTAAGTACCGATTTGTCTGTACAAACCACATATACACTTAAGTCCATCAGCCACTGAGTACTAGTTTGTTCGCGTAAAGCGCTGCCTAATGAGAATTCGACTAGCCCAATCACAAACGCCGGTGTAAAAAAAAATTCCCAAGGAAAGTTAAGTGATAACTGCGTGCTGGCTACTTGCCATATAGCAGCACGTAGGGACACAGCGAGTGTGAGCCCTGGGAACGTGGCCAGTCTTTTCACAATGCTAAAACCTCGGTAAAAAGCTCGACTTCGTGAGATTACGCTAGAGAATGCCCTTCATTATAAATGAGAACACGTGATTTTGGCTGATTTTAGGTAGGTACTAGCGCATAGGTCCTAGCGTTACTCACTGAACGCACGTCAGGTTATCACGCCGTTTTGTTGCTTTACCTACGTCTATGGAAGTGCCGGGAAGAAGCATGCAATTTCAGATTGACAATTAATTTGATCAGTAAGGTGGCTGTGCACATAACTGTCACAAACTGCTCCTGCAGGCTGCAGCTGTAAACTTAATATACGATCAAATAATGCTACCGAAATTTAAAGCACAATAAAACAAACATTTGTGTGCAATGATAATCTGACTCGTATTATACAATATGGTTAGCGTAAGAATTCGCAACATCTCGAATTTCCATTGTCCTCTGCAGTCTGACTTCGGGCAATATTGTAACAAATTTTGTATCTCTTGCGCTAATGCGTTTAACTTTTTTGACAGCAATTGCGTTGTAACGCCGTCTTAGGTAAGCTCAAGAATTACTTAAGGAATGACAAATATTCAGTCAATTCCCTTCTTACAGTTAGCTCTAAAATTCCGACATTTATTCTGAATGAGATCATTATATACTTGCAATCCACGGTCCTTTATTTCATGTTTATTCAAATTTTTAATAGTTGACATTCTACTGTTTGGTATCCATTATCATCTGTTGCTTGTTAAGCTGAAGTAAAATTGTGATTGTAGGTGTACTCATCATTTTTATATTATCATAACTCACTGTAGTTGAAACTTAATTCTTGGTAAAAATGAGATTTCTAGTAAAAAGGCTACATTTGGCAGTACGTATACTTCCTGCCTTTAACTTGGAAAATTGATGTCAGTGATGCAGGTGACAGAACGAGGATTGATGGAAATGATTAAAACAGTGTTTATTATCCTCTTTAACGTATGATCAGACCAGCTTTGCAACCATGCAGATGAAATACGATAAACACCTTATTGTTTGGGTTCCAAGCTCGGCTTAAACTGCAAAGCTTTTTTATTGTTGCAGTCCAACAGCGTGTTTTAGGCCGAGATCATGAGCTGTTCGGATATCGTCTGAAAGTAGAACCTTGTCCCAAGCTGCAGAGTGGCGCCTTGGTAAGTTACTTTTCTCATACGATGGAACGTTTTGGTGTTCAACTATAAACCCTGTTTCTTGCAGGTCTTGAAAGTCTCAATTTGCAGTCACACACTATTTTCCCACTCTACCAATCACACCCACATGCTTTGACTCATCCACACGGCCCATTTACTAACCACAATTATCTAACAAGCAAACTCTATAGTGTATACTCCAAAACAGCAACAATTAAGTTAAAACTTGAAACTTTTCTGGCAAAGCACTATTGGTTGAGAGAACACATTGGTTTGTTTACGGACTAATTACAGGAGGCTCAGCCGACCTATAGCTTATGGGGAAAACCATTAGTTGGTGGACTTCCCTTTAACCAGCAACAGTTGGGAGGAAATTCATGGTCTAAGCCACCACCACAGATTCCCGTCACTAGCACTGACCTTTTGGGGGTCCATCACATGGTAGGATCATCTGACATGTCTCACAACGCACCAATCTTTGGTACCGCCCTAAGCTCCTGCAGCAATGTCCACTCTAAAGCAAAGGACTTCGCACTTCAAACGTCACTGGCTCATGCATCGACAGGGCAAGTTAAGCAAGGTAAGGTCTCAACTAGATCAAACCTTTCCGTCGTGCAAGCATTTGCTGGCTTTCATGACATTTATACTTGCACACGCAAAGCAATATTGGTGGCAAAAGTTTCTGTTCCAGTGCTCATTTGGAGATAGTGTTTGGCAATCTGGGAAAATCCCAAGTCGTCATGAAGGGCACACGTTACGGCCCGATTATTTTAACAATTCTACTAGCTATTTTTAACATCACTTAAAACCAATAAGTAGTATGGTTACAAAAGCACTTCTTGTTGGTTAACACTTACCGGCCACAGCGCCTGGGCTTTTACGATCGCGGTTTCTTCTGTTTACAAATTGGGGAACAGAGGTGTGTGTGTGTGTGGTGGAAATTAGTAACATTCTTTATCAATTAGTTATGACATTGCGAACTACAAAACTACATGTAAATCCACCATTGGTAACTTTTCATTGTTTGAACGCAAAAAAGAATATAAAACTGCTGTTCCTTTGCTGATAAATATGTCCCAAGTACCAACATCTATTGTGTAACCTTAGCAACATTGAAGCAACTTGACTTCTGTATGTCACTGCTTGTCATAGTGATCTTAAGTCACCCAAACATCAAATGGATGTCTATTTCGAAACGCGTGCTCAGCCACATTGTCTTTCGCTAGCTTATCAAAATCACAATGTTGCCGTATACAGTATGTGTGCATAAGTGTTAAAACAGTCCAACTGTACTGCTAGACATTTGACCCCAGCGAGAGAAATCATCTTTCTTGTTGTTACTGTAGCTGCAGCACCATCCCATGGATGTGTTTTACCACCTCCAGGTTTTCAAGAACTGCTTCCAACCCGTAAGTTATTCACTACTTTCCTGCCTTTTCATCTATGAGTGTTGTTTTTGTAATATAAGTGACCTCATTATGTGATACAGGGGAAACATTGGGATATTATGATTGGTTAGAAATAACATTTGGACATTCCAATTGGATAATGTTAAGAAGTGATTCTGTATCCTGCAAGATTCAGAACATACATCTCAAAAATGTCTTATATGGGATTCCTAAAACAATTCCGATAATCTGCTTGATGCGCTGATCTCTAAAACGCAGCTATGAAATTGGTCCACTTTTACATACGTCTTTCAAAAATAGGACTTTATGATTGCAAAATACTACCAGGAATGAGATACGATTCGTCCTTTTATTTAATTCACACGATTTTACGCATTTTGGGACCCACTTCTTCACTTGTAAAATCAATGAAGAAAAATCAAAAGTTGCATAAAACCAAATTGAAATCGGAGATTTATAATTCAGGCAACAGCAATTTTAGACTTCATCTTACCAAATTTGGTCATGGTATTGATTTTAATAAAAGGATATGATTATGTGACCTAATCGTTGGCACATTGGAATAAAGTCAAAAACCAAAATTTACTGGCCTTCTGCTCTCAGCAAATGTCTTTCTTGGTTTAAATTCTAAAGTTATTAAGGTATTTGACTGAATGCAGGTCTTGTTGATAAGGACCTACATAACATTAATCTTTGTGTTTCACATAGCTAGGCATCAAGTAAAACACGAACCCGATTTGTTATATTTTTACGGCTCACTCCCGGGCCTTACATTTTCGACAAACTTTCAAACTGAAGCACTAATGATCTGCAGCAAGTCGTGTATTTTAGGTCTCAACATTCCCCTTGAATGTGAATGTTTTATGCGCACTTGCGGACTTCAGCTTGTATTAGTCACATGACATGTCATACAACTGAAACGAACTCAAGCGCAGGTATCAGTCACGTACGAGGGTACAACTAATGCTGCGAAAATACCAGGTGGCACTGGTGAGAGAGGTTACCTGGGTAACTGAGTTTAAACTACTTCTTGGGTCTCTTATCTTACACAAAAGTAATCTCCA
This sequence comes from Phoronis australis, assembly GCA_002633005.1. Lineage (NCBI taxonomy): Eukaryota > Metazoa > Phoronida > Phoronidae > Phoronis > Phoronis australis. The sequence continues at coordinate 1,577,030 of NMRA01000010.1, forward strand.
AAATAGTGGTTAACTTTTCTATTTTAAAATTAAGGCTGCTTACTCTGCTGCTAATAATGGAAACTTTACCAAATGTTGACAAAATTGACAGAGTATAATTCACGTGTCGGCCATATGTTTTTGTCGGCCATATTGTGTGCTAATTAAGTGCAGAATGTGCTGTATCAGCCGGTTCGATAAATCGACCCCAATGTTCACTATGCCCAGCTTATCTGTTTTCATGACAAATAAGCAATATATATCTGCTTTTTAATGAATGCATGCCCGCACCCAGCCTAAAAAATGGGGGCTCGAATTTTAGAGGATGTGGAACTTTTACTAAGATTCACGGGGTATGCTCTGAGCTATGAATTGTGCATTCGCCAAATTTTCGGTAGTTCCTTCCTTTTTAGTAGACTGTTGTCTCGTATTCTACTTTTTTCAGAATTTTTGTTTCTCCGAGGCGGACATTTTTGTCCCCCCCCTTGGCTGTGCTAATGTTTTAAAATTTGTGTAGTCTAACTTTGTAATTGTACCTTTATTTATTTAAAATCTGCACCGCAAGCGTACTTTCACTAATCCGGTGAAATGTTGCCGAAAAGTCAGTTTTCATGTACCATTTAGTAGTTAATTTTCCTATACCTGTCATAGACAGGGTCTTGGAACACTGGTCTCCACTCCAGAGGGCTACTATGTTACTTAAAACAGTTCTTTCTGATTAGGAGCCGGTTTTTCAACTGTCCCTAATGATTAGAGTCTCATCACCATCAGCTGAAAATTTCCCGCAGTGTTGTTTTTTGAGGAAGGCTCTTGTAAAAACCTGATGTCAGAAACCTTTGTGTGTTACTATAAGGTTGTGTCATTGCGTGTTGTATCTTGCTCCTTAGAACCCTAATGTTTTTCTAGACATTCCCCGTCTCATTGAAGTGAGTGGGGTTGGAGAAGTTGTCACAAAGGAAATGATTGAACTGTATTTTGAGAATAAGAAGAAGTCAGGTGGCGGAGACATCAAGGATATACAGTTTGATTCCAAAAAGAAGAAAGCTATGGTGGAGTTTAACGATCCAACGGGTAAGTCGAAATAGTTCATGTTCCTGTAAGAGGTAAACCTGTGATTTTGCACGTTTAGTATCATTTTAGTCACTTTCATTGAGTATTCATTATTTATATGTTACTTGCATGTCTACGTTTTGTAGTCGTCGACTCGGTGTTGAGCAAAGCTGATCACACAATCATGGGTAAAAAGCTTAAAGTTATGCTGTACGTTCCAAAACCAAGGACAGCTGTTCGCGTAACAGGAATGAGTAAAGACACATCACTGGAAACTCTGGAGCTCTATTTTGAAAACCCAAAGAAATCGCATGGGGGTGACATAGTAAATAAATGGATGAATGACGAGCGAACTGTGGCTGTGATCGATTATGGATCAGTGAAAGGTTTGAAGGGTTTTAGATTCAGAATTTCAAGAAACTAATGTCGCGAATACTGATTTCCACTTGAGTTGCTACTAATGTGATATCAAAAAGTTTTAAGCTATGTTTAGATAGCAGCACTTGTGTCATTTCACCCAGTTGTACATTACTAGTATTTTGTAGGAATATACGCTGAATAATTAGACTCTTTAAAGAACCTTATTTTTATAATGCCTAGTACACTACAATTTGTTCATCAAATTAAAGGTGTTGAAGATTTATTCCAAGATAATTTGTATTACTTCACTTGTAGTTGCGGAACGAGTTGCCGAAAAAGTAGAGCACATTTTCCTCAAGGCTTCGCTAACTGTCGTCCAATGTAGTCCAGACGAAGAGATAGATGTGGAACAGATGAGTTCAGAGGGCGACGGCCCTCTTTGTGAAGAAAGTGTTGCCATATCTGAAGCCCCTCCTATGACTGCAGTTCGAATAGTCAACTTTGACCCAAAAACACCTGACGAAATTTTAGAGCTTTTCTTTGAGAACCAAAAGAAGTGTGGTGGGAGCGACATTCTAAGTCTCCGTGTAAACGACGAGCGAACTGTGGCTGTCGTCGACTATGGATCAGAAGAAGGTACATGTATAGTGTAGATACCTATTCATAATTTGTTATCTATAGCGTTATGCTGAATGTACTGAGTTTTATTGTTTGATTCGTTGTATAATACTAATTATTTTCTTTACCATACAGTTGCCAGAAACGTCGCTGACTATCCTGAATTGATACTTGATGAAACTGTGCTAACCGCGGAATTGTGTTCTCCCGATGACCCCATGGAAAATAGTTCGTCTGACATTGAATTCGTCCTGGAGGTTTCTGGCTTCAAACAGTCCACATCTGAAGCAAACATTAAACAATTCTTTGAGAACAAGAAACGATCGGGCGGTGGTCCACTAGCATCAATGGAGCCCGTTGAAGATGGCTCGACAAGGACCTACAGACTTTCATTCCAGAACACATATGGTACGTTATGGTAGAAACTAATATTATACCAGATCATTTACTTAATACCTATTACAGCCTCTTCAAAGGAATGAGAGACCAGTTCAGGTAATGTTCAAAAGGTATATCAGAAATCAAATTACTTAAAGTGTTAGCACTAAATGAAGATACGTAAATAAAGTATTTGATACGAGTTACAAATATTCATGAAAATTGCATAAACTTCGTCGAAAACACGACTAGACTTTGTGTTTGAAAGCTTGATATTGCTTCGCTGGCAGTTTCGGAATAATCTCCTTTCTTCAGGTGTGCAGCTATGTAGTAAACACGTCACTTCGTCATGAAAAACAACCTCAGTCGTAAAGACTTATGACCAGTGGCCAAATCTAATGTCGTAATTCGCAAATGAATTCACATGTCATATGGAGGAATGTCTTCATTCTCGTGATCAGCGTTACATTGTACGCACAGTGTGTTCTCTCGCGACGGTTGTCCATGCACTTGCAGGGGGGTCTATTCAAGATCATTTTGTACAACAACATGGTCGAAAAATTACTAGGCAAGAAATAGCTACTTATTCCCTGATGACGAGACGTGCAGTCTCGAAATATAGCTAGTCTTTTAATTTGTTTGTTTATTTATTTGTTTTTTTGTTTGTTTGTTTGTTATCTTTTGCTGTTTTACTACATAGCTGCACACCTGAAGAAAAGATATTATTCCGATAGCGAGAGCAAACCAGTATCACGCTTGCAAACAAAAAGTCATGTTTTCAACGAAGTTTGTGTAAACGAAGGGCTGCTACCAAACTATATGGAAATTACATCGTACCTATTTGAGCCAGGAGGTTGAAACGAGTTAAGCAGTATTGTCCTGAACGTCTTACCAACTCCAGTATCTGTTTTGGAAGGTGGGGCGTAGGGCGAGTTATTGACATTAGTCTGGTGGCCATTGCTTTACGTTATTTGCCGCAATTGATTTTTGGCTTCCAAGATGCATTTTTATACTGAACTTGGAAATACACATATTAGAGGAGTGGTTGTTTTTCTAAACAACTTGGCCATTACTTAACTAGGTATCTCTACTTTTTATAGATGCCCAGTGCGTTCTTAAAAAGAAGGTGCTCAAGTTGGAATCGGTGAATCTGGATGTTGTCGTAAGTGGCACAAAACCCAAGCAAGTAACTCACAGCGCTTCGCGGCACACCATTGAACAAGAAGAAGAAATACCTCCTCCAGTCAAAACAATTCGAGTCAGTAAGTTGCCAGAGAAAACATCGCGTGATCTCTTGGAGAATTACTTTGAAAACAGACGCAAATCTGGTGGAGGAAAAGTGGAGAAGATAGAACTGGAGGAAATCAAAGGAACAGCTTTAGTGACCTTTGCTGAAGCATCAGGTAAGAAAGTAGTGCGTACAAGTAAACGAAGTAGACTGCTTGTACTGATATGATATATCTTTTTACATTCATCAGATGTTTGTCTTCTGTTAAAGGGGTACTAAACTCAGTTTCGTCCTATTAACAGATAGCAAAAGCTTTCCCATCCAATTCTCTGCAACCAAATAAGGCTGTGTAACCCTCGACAACCCACAACAGTTTGGAGGAAATCATAAAAACAGGGTTCAGTATCCTTTTAAGCAACAGTGAATTGATTGAACCGATGTCTGCCTCTGTGCCTTTTTAATGTCTACTCGTGTTTCTAATAGCTTTGAGCCGAATGTCATTTTCTATTTCTTTCCCACTCTATACTGTGCTAACACTTGACTCTGTAACAGCTACGTCATGCTTTTGTTGTTCGTGCCATGTTTGTACGGGCTCGTGTATATTATTTATGATTTCAGCGGCCGACAGAGTGTGGCAAAAGCGACTTCACCACAAATTGAACAATTCCCCCATTGACGTAGAACTTGTTCAACCCCCCAAGCCGAAAAAGAAGTTACCCCTAGATCCTCACAAATTGGCAATCTGTAACATACCAGGGAGTGCCACCTATGACTCGCTTGTTAATTATTTGGAGAGCAAAACGAGATGCGATGTCAAAGAAATCCTGTATGGAGAAACACCAGGTTCCGTGTTCGTGATATTCAACCAGAAACCAGGCAAGTTTGCTCATCTCGAAAGTTAATGTATACGGAAAAGTCACATAATCATTTTAACTTGCACAGACTCATGGTTTATAAATTCGACAGAAATATTTTATTTAAGGTTTCGTCTTTTTATCGATTTACTCAGCCAAGCTTTTTTGCAGTTAATTTCGTTTAAGTTTGGATAGTTGTAATATTGGTCGCATTGCCATCAATTGTGGCAGCAAAAGCGAAATCTCATTAAGATATTGTATTATCCTTTAGACATTGACCAGCTTAAAGAGACCTGCAAGCGAAAATCATTGGAAAAGTCATTTCTTCATGTTGAGCAAGTGCATCTGACAGACTCCATACAAGTCCACGACCTGCCTCCTAATTGTACAGAGGATGCTCTGGAGAATTACTTTGAAAATGTTAAGAAAAGCGGAGGAGGAGATGTCGAAAAGGTCGTTATTCACCGAAACGGAAAAGTGGCAGTGACTACATTTGTTGAGTATAGTGGTACGTAACATTTTTAAAATTACAGTACACACTCCTTTAGCCTATTTACAGGTATGTGAGAATAAATGCCCATTCCTTTTTGTGATTAAAATAAGGAAGTGTCACTCACCAAATACGTGACTGTTTATCTGTCAGAGGTACTAATCGTGAACATCAGGTGACAGTTTTGAAGAATATCATCTGGCAGGGTTTGGTATCTACTTCTTTCAGGTAGTTACATGTACATGTACCTTTAGCTTTGTTACAAGGCTCCTGTGTTCAGATTGCTGCATACTGATCACAACTGTCTATAACTTATGAAAAACAAGCAACATCAATGCACCCATCAATAATTATGAATATCCCCAGCATTTTAGAAAAATATAAACTGAAACTAATCTGAAAGTAAGATTTTTACAGAAGTATGCGATAAGTGTTCATATCCCTAAAATGAAACTTCCATGAGTGCGATCTTAAAGTTAAATTAACACAGGCTAATACAGACTAATCACTGATATTGGTCCTTCAGAAAGCCGATTGGAGAAACATGATGTCAGAGGATGGGTTTTACACTAATTGTATCTTTGTTTACACAGTTGTGTTTTTAGAGATTTTATAGCGCATCACACCCACTGTCACCATAATTGGGTATATATTTATAGCGCATCACACCCACTGTCACCATAATTGAGTATATGGTTAGATGATAGATGAGATTTAATGGGGTACTTGAAAAGCTATTTGCTTATCAGCAACTAATCAACCATGTCAGCACAACAACAGTCAGGGGGTTTTCAAAATTAACTGAACGATTCAAAACTCGACAGACTACAGTTTGTGACTGAATATCCATTTTTTCATCTAGGATTCGTTTCAATGCTGGCTAAATCTTGACAGATGTTGGTCCACGCACTTTGTTAAAATCGCAAAAACTTATGGTGTCTGGCCATTCACAAATAAACAATTCCATGGCTAGGGACAATACAAAATGCTGTCAAAAACAGTACTGGTGTAATATGTTTCGTTCATTCCGAAAAAATCTGTGCTATCAAAAGTAACTCTTTGATTTGCAAAATTTGAGCTTAATTGTGTTCCACGAAGAGTCTAGCTAGTGCCCCATTACTGTGTAAATAATTACTTTGCGCGTGTAAGCGAAGAGTACTATGAGTTGTTCTTGGGTTTTCTTCAATTTTATTCTTATTCTTATTCTTCTTCCTACCAACTTTGACACTTAATAACTCCAAAATAGTTGGAGGTATGTTCTTCAAATTTTACATATGATTTAAGGCAGTATGTAAATTTTGATTCATTGTATATTCATATTCCATAATACACCGAAAGAGGTCATTTGGTGCAAAGGTCATGTAATTTTTAAAATGCTACTCCTACTTTATTTTAAAAGCTATTGTTTTCAAATTCTGTACACAAGTATAAGTCAAGTAGGCAATTTAAAAAAATTACTTTTCTAAGTAATGGGGTCATCCAATCAGGTTAAATAGGTCAAAGGTCATTAGGTGCAAACTAAAATTTTGAGCTAGACACTTCAAATTTACAAGTTTGATTGGTACGTCTAATTGAATTCCAAATATAACGTTTCAGGTCATTTAGTGCAACCATGGGGTCATTGGGTGCATTTTTCTTCGGAAAATTTGCCCTTTTCATTCTGATGTGTCGACCATTAGACAACTGTGATTCTCAGCATTTATCATAATTTTCACAGACTGCAATAGTTCTACTAAAAGGGTTTGTAATGCACTGGATAGGGTCAATTAGTGCAAATGTCATCTAGTTTTGAAAAGGTTATTTCTTCTACATTTTTCAAGGAATTCTCTTCAATTCCAGTACATTGGTGTAAACCTATATGCCAATGAAATACCCTAATTAATTAAGCAATAGAGCCATCAAAATAGAGAAAGTACGTCAAAGGTCATTGAGTGCAAACTAAAATTTTGAGCTAGACACTTCAAATTCACAAGTCTGACTGGTACGTCTAATTCAATTCGAAATACAAAGTTTCAGGTCATTAAGTGCAATCATGGGGTCATTAGGTGCATTTTTCTTCAGAAAATTTGTTCTTGTCATTCACCAAGTACTCAGATGTGTCAACCGTTAAACAACTGTGATTTTCAGCCGATAAACCAACTTTTCATGGGCTTTGCAATAATTCTTCTAAAGACGCTTATAATGCAACGGATACGGTCAATTAGTGCAAAGGTCATCTAACGTTCAAAATGTTATATCTCCTACATTTTTCAAGGAATTCTTTTCAATTTCAGCACACTGGTGCAAGTCAACATGCAAATTGAACACCCTGCTTTACTACGCAATAGGCCTAACCAATCAAAAAGTAGGTCAAAGGTCATTGAGTGCAAAATAAAATTTTGAGCTAGAGACTTCAAAATTACACATCTGTTAAGCAAATTCGATTGAGTTTGAATTCGAAGTTTTCAGGTCATTTGGTGCACCCATGGGGTCATTAGGTGCATTTTTCTTCTGAAAGTTTGACCAATTCATTCATCTTGTATTCTGAAGTGCTTCAAGTAAAACATCTGATTCTTAGCATTAACCACACTTTAAATCCAGTTTACAATTATTCGGGGTTCGTAATGCACCGGAAGAGGTCAATCAGTGGAAAGGTCATCAAAATATTAAACATGTAATTTCTCCTACAATTTCAAAGAATTCCTGCTCTTAGTAACTTCCCAAAACAATTCCAGTAATGCGCACGCACAGAGTCCAGTATTGTGACGCTGTGACAATAATCTTTCTAGTTATTACTTGAACTTTTTTCAGTCTTCAGTGTAACAGCTCTTAATGCACAGCTTAGCATCATCAGCACCCCCAGTCATAATGTGGCGAACTTCTTAATCAAGTGGAACTGGACAAAGCTACTCGGATTCCTAGCCCGTAACCAGAGTACTTGCTTTGTGAAACATTTTTACCTTCCCCTGACTGAACTCCAAAGTATCTCTCAAAAACGGTCATAGCGCTCTCCGGTGTAATTAAAATAAATTGTTAGTCATTAGCTAATTTTATAGCCAGCAACGGTTAGCAAATCAAATCAAATCAATATGTCAAAACAAACGCCAATACAGGGGCGTATCTAGGATTTTGAGTTGGGGGGTAGGGCACGGGAATAACCAGAATTTCGACACATGCGCTCGCCCAGCCTAAAATGTGGGGACGCAGAGGCCTCAAATGTTTGGGGTTGCAGACCTGTTGACTAAAAAAAACTTAACATGATTTGTTCAGTTTGTTCGGGGCCTATGCGTTGTTTATTCACCCCCGACGAGCCCCTGCTTGCGTGCACCCGAACTCCCAAATTGTATGTGGTAGAATTTTAGGGGGAGCCACGGCCCCCTTGCCTCCCCCCTAAATCTGCCACTGCAATATAACACGGTAAAAATAGAGAAATCACGTAAAATCAAAGAATCTATCAAAATCAGGACACAGAACCCCTTCTTGAATTGGGAATGTGTTCTTCAATTATCTCCCTCTACCGAGTGACATCCTTATCAAGCGTACGCCGGAAAACTCCCCAGTTTGTCTAGTCGTCAGCAAAGTCCTGGCGGATCAGGCCGAAACGTTTGCTAGCATCCGGCAATTTCAGTTTCTCAAGTAATTTCGCTATATTTACCATGTCATCAAAAGACAATGATCAACCTGTTTTGCCGAACTAATATAACAACAGAACAAACTATTGCGGTTGCAAAAACCTACTTGAAATGAATCGGATATTTTCTTTTGCAGTTCTTCCAAATGTCCTCAAAATAAAAAAGCACGAAATAAATAATCACAAAGTCAAAGTGAGTGAGTATCATGAAAAACTTGGATTCCGACACCCAGAAGAGGATGCTTCTCAACCTGCTGTCCGTGTACCGGAGGACGTATTGGTTGGGCCTCTTAATAAAGCCGTTGTCGAATTTATTTCCACGAGGATAGATTGTCGTCAGTTATTTGAAAGTGAGTTGCAAAGACACCACGGTAAGCTGAAGTGGGAATCCTGCTCTATGGACAGTTTTCTTGTGACTTGCGAGTTGTCGAGCCCCGTGCAAATTATGGAATTGCCGCATCCGTGGGAGGAAATGATCAAGACTGCTGTTGAGAATTTTTTGGATAAGTACTGCAGTGAGCACATCAACGTTTTGCAAGACATTTGGGATGATCTGGTAGAAACCCTTCCCGATAGCATGAAAGGTTATGAAAAAGAGGCAGTTATGGAAAAAAGTGATAATCAACACATCATCAAAATCACTGGATTGAAGAGAGTTGTTGAAGCGCTGGCAACAAAGATAAACAAGGAGAAACAAAATTTGGAAGATGAATTCGATCGGAAATCTCGGGAAGTGACGGAAACCGTAACTAAACTGGAAGATTACGAGCTGCGTTTCTTACATGAAAGCGGGATTGATTTACTCGGTTGTAAATGCAAAATCGATTTAACAAATGCAGTAATTCAGTTTACTGGAATCCCTCTCGACGTTAACAAAGCAAAAACTATGATGTACGAAATTCTTCGGAACCTTGATTCAGAAACTATTGGTTCCACTCCGGCCATTTGTCATCTGCTACAAAATCCCGAATGTCAAGATTACATTTATTCGCAATTCCACTCACAAAAACTGGCTGTTGCCTTGAGTAAAACAAATAACGATATCACTGTGCACTCGTCGTACAAGACATCTGCAAGAGAAGCTGCGAAAATCGTGAGCCAGGAGCTCAAGGAAGTCAAGATACCTATTGAGAAAGAATCGACTGCCGTCCTCAAGAGTTCAAGTTGGCAAAAAATTAAGGTTGATCAACTGGAAAAGTACAAGGGATGTTTAGAAATTATCGAATGTTCTGATTTCTCCCACCTTGTCGTTGCGGGAACAAGCCATGTCATTGCCAATGTTTGCGAAGTTGTACAAGATTTTATTGACCAAAACACGATCTACAATGACAGCTTCGCCTTGAGTCGTGGACACTTTCGCTTTATTGTTGAATACAAACGCAATAAAATTCACGAGTTCCAAGAATCACTTAAAAAACATTTTGTGGCCATTGAGATGGAGAATGAACTCTTGGTTATAAGAGGAACAAAGTTGGGGCTTGGTTTCGCAAAGAAAAAGCTGCAGGAGCTTCTCTCGACAATTCGCTTCAGAGGCCATGATGTAACAGAGCCAGGAATGGCGGAATTCTTCAGTCAAGGTCGGGGCAAAACTTTCTTGGAAAGTGTTCAGGGCAACAACAATTGTATAATTGAAGTAGTAAATGATCAAAGTACTCGTGATGAAGTCGAACCAGGATTTGTTATGCTGGACGAAAACGACAATCGCGCTGCGTTGCAGGTTTCGAAGAATGGAAAAACCTTTAAGGTGATTCAAGGTGACTTGACCAAGCACAAGGTGGATGTGATTGTTAATGCCGCCAACGGAGAGCTCCGCAACATTGGAGGACTTGCTGGCGCCATCTTAAAAGAAGGTATCTGTCTGTTAGCTATGTGATTTTATTTTGTAAACAGTGCAATTTATTCAGTTAGGTTATTACCGTTAATTTATCTCATGTCTTATATTTATTCACGTCATTCAATTGCACCAGTAACTTTAGTTCTGCATAGTAAATGGAATTGTCACACTTTCACTTTTGGTGCTGACATTGCAACTTGTTCCCTTTAGGTGGGAAGAGTATACAAGATGAATGCAACAAATGGGTTGAACAGCATGGTAAGTTGTTACCAGGTGGAGCCGCCATCTTGGGGAGTGGAAAGCTTCCTTGTCGAAACATTGTCCATGTAGTAGGGCCCCTGTGGAGTGGAGGTTACAGTAACGAAGAGAACTACCTGTTTGAAGGAATTTCGAGAGCCCTTGAAGTTACTGAAAAGAAACGTTTAGCTTCGTTGGCCATTCCAGCAGTTGGTGCCGGTGTATTTCGTGTGCCTCTGAAGTTATCCACTCGGACTGTTGTCAGGGCAGTTGTTGACTATTTTGAGTCTAATCCACAATCATGTATTAAAGAAGTTCATTTTGTTGACCCTCAAGATGGAATTGTCCAAGAGTTTTGCAATGCAGTCACCACTGAAATCGGACTGTCCGACATGCCATCAAGCTCCTTGCGAACTAAAGTTGTCCCGGACTTGCCAGAAGGTAAGCTTAATATTCTTTATTTTCATAATGCCGAGTCCACTTGTAGACATTAATCATACTATTTCTTTGATATTCGTCTCGCGTTTTATGCAATTGTTTTTTAAATTTCAGAATTTTCTTCGAACTCAAGTGAAGTAGCAAGTACATTCAAAAAGACTGCATCCAATGAATTAACAACCCAATCAGGCGTAGTTATCAAGATGAAAAAAGGACAACTTGCCGATGAGAAAGTAGGCTGCATGGCAGTGTGCATTTATGAACTGAAGGGTCATTTCGGCAGACTGGGAGTGGGAGATCAGGAGAGAGAAGGGAGCGTGTAATGTAGAAGGCGGGGAAAGGGAATTGTTCTTACCGTTTGTATGGGAACGTTCCTTTTGTGTAAACGGGTCTAATTATCAAGTACAAGACATTACACAACTTCAATTGTTCGGCAGTGTGACCGAATGGACAAATGATGGGAAATGGTATAGAAATTAGTGAAAGATAATCTTTAGGAATCTTGTTTTCGTTCTATTTGGTTGGCCACTCAGCAGATCGTTTTGTTCTTGAGGTTGATACGGCATTGTGATGACGTTATTCATGTCATTTGATCAATTTACCACAAAAATTTAGCTGAATTTATCATTCCAGGCTGCCGTATTAGTCAACACAGTAGGGACTGAACTGAATCTTTCTCATGGCGCTGTCTCAAATTCCCTGCTTAAAAATGCGGGGGCACAGCTACAACAGGAGTGCAGTAGGCTACACCCGAATGGCATCAAATACGGAGAGGTCTTAGATACCAAGGGATTTAACTTGAAGTGCCAAAAGGTATACTACTTAGCTGCCATGCAATTTGGAACACCACAGACAGAACGCGTAAGTCATACTTTCGACTGAAAACTTTATGAGGTATCTTAATGGAAATATATAAGGGTTTTGGGTAATCGAGTTTTTTATTCTTCATTCGTGTCAACCAATGCCATTTGATAACCGTTTGACGTGCGAGTGCTCGGTCGCCTGAAAAGGGAAGTTACGTGCAAGTGTTTAGGACAACATGACAATCAGGGAAACTAATCTGTAAACCTAAAGTTCGCAATTGTCCAGCGATGATTCTTCCCGGTCATTTAAGCATTCAATTGACTACATGTTGTTATCATGAGTCATTAGAATGGCACCATTAAAAAACAGAAAACATTTCACCCCGGAGTATGAAGTCACTGCGCGCATGCACAACCTGCCTCAAATAGAATGCTGCAAGTACATAAAATTAAGTTTGATATTTATGTATGGTCTATTTCCATTTAGCTGAAGTTAAGTTTAATTCTTGCATACTAGATTCTTCGACAAACCATTCGTGAATGTTTGAAAAAGGCTGACCGAGAAAGCTTGGGCTCTATTGCATTCCCAGCAATTGGTACCGGAAATCTTGGGTATCCGCGTGATTTTGTCGCTCGAGTGATGTTTGAAGAGTTTGGCAAGTTCAGCGAAATGTCCCCTCTTCATCTTAAAGACATTCGAATAGTCGTTTATGACAAGGATGTGCCAACTTGTCAGGTGAGTTGCATTTTGTTGAAATCTATGAATAGTTTGACGTGTTCTAATTTGATATCGGTCAATCTGTCGTCTCAAACTCCCTGTAAGAGTGAGCATTGCCTCCACACACATACATGTAGTTCATAAACCTCTTGTAGGATCTGGCCCCGGCGTTTTTAATGGTGTTCATATGAAAATGATGAAGATGAGAGCTATCAGACAGTAAATTCACGACTTGTCTGGTCTCTGACTTTAATGTTACAAGAGACTGATATTAAAAGAGTGTGAAGGAAATGTTGTCTATTGGAGGAGTAGTGAGATAAATGTGTCACAATTTTGCAGGAACTGCGCCAGGCCTACTTCAGTGAAAAGGCAGTGTCTATTATCTAAATTCCAAATTTGACACTTCCGATGACGCAATTGCATTTGATGCCTTAAACTTTAAACCTTAAATTAGCGTTTTTTTGGAACATTCATAGTGCTGGTTGTACTTAAAAACAGGAATCTTGGGCAGTGAATTCGAATGCTCTCCGGGGTGTAATTTCTATCCGGTGAGAGTTTCGACTTTAAAGTTAACTCCAACTTCAACTTTAGTTCCGGCTTTAACAACAACTTTCAAACTTCATTTTGTTTGGTTTTCGAGACTTGGGCAATTTTAGCGTCGGATGTTGACAACGTAAACTGAGGATGTGTTGTAAGTTTGTGGTTTTGTATTACATAATTAGTGTTAAATAAAGCGTCCTTTATCTACTCTTATCTAATTCTGTTGTTTCGCTCTTTGTAAGATATTACCACGCTTCTTTCACTTGCGATTCAATTGAACTAAAAAATATACAACGCTGCTAACATTTTTACCCTGACGAAACAGTCAAAAAGTGAGTGCTGGATACTCCACCAATTCGTGCAGTAAGGTGGGCACAGCTTTATACAGCATAAACTTAGCTACTGTTATTTTTGTCAAGGTCATGTTCGTTGACACACTAAGTAATGACACAGTGAAACTTGTGTGCTTTTGGTCAATAAATGCTATCATGAGTAGAAAAAATTATCTGACAGTATTGTATTGTTTTTGTTAAAGTAGAAACAATTTCAACTTCAGTTTTATAAAAATGATGCAATTGTTTTTATGTTTTGTTCATTAATTTTTGGTTAGTTTTCTCGGTTCGTACCAGCATTTTTCGTTACTTATATTCTTAAGCTCAAGTCATACACCATAGCCCCCCCCCCCCCTTGGCTGCCGCAA
>NMRA01000010.1:1591083-1659000 GCA_002633005.1 Phoronis australis
AGATGGGAATTTTAATAGAAGCCTTAGTGAATCACTCAGAAACTCGCAATACTCTCTTTGTCAAACCTTATGTTAAGACGATTTCCAAAGCAATCCCCGGTCATTATTGCCAACACGAATAACGGATTTGGTCTTTTGGGCATTTTAAGACTATTTTGAATACGACAAATTTGTTAAGAATCGATGGCACAAAACGTGTAATAAGCATTACAAAAAGAAGTAGGTTTTGCGCGCAAACGCTGTGGACCTTAAACAAGTACGTCTCTTAGTAATTGATTAGTGGTGTAGTGGTAATGCACGCGCGCTCTATGCGCAAGGTCGTGAGTTCGAGTCTTTGGTACTTGCAGTTTTTCCTGTTTGACGCGTTCTCCGTGTTTTTTTTTTCCTTTTTTCTTGGTTAATACTTCGGAAATCAAGGAAAATAATTGATTTTTAGAGGTCACACCAGAAAAATTTCCTGGGCGGGAGGGGGGCAAACCCCCCTCCCGACCTCCCCCCATTTGGTGCTATGCGCATCTACAATCGTGGTTCAGTTTGCGCAAATGTTTACAACCGGACAAAATGTTGGGCCCCCCCCTTGTGATATCCTGGATCCACCACTGTACACTGATGCTCTTGTGCCTCCGAGTAGTAATTTCATGACCCTTGTGTCGCCCATAACTCATGGCCAACGTGTATAAATTATGCATCCGTTTGCTTTGTCGTTTGCAGCAGTACTCACGCATTTAATTGTTGATAATGGCGGTTTCAGGCCTTTGAAGCTGAAATAAGCCGATTGACTAACCACCCCAAGACTTCTAAACGCCATGATCGTGCTAAGCGAAGGAACCAACAGATAGACGTAATTGAAGAGCCGTCAGGTAAAAAGGCCGGTAATTCTGTTGTCTAGTGCATGGTTGAATTGTCACAAGTGGAAGGTTTCTTCTATTCTTTTATTGGGGACTCTTCCGTCTTGACAGATCAGCCGAGAACAGCTTTCGATGTTGAGATGTGTCACTGAGACGTACGCTTCCAACTGTTTTTTTTTTTATTTGTTAACTTTCATAATAGTGGACCCTCATAATGAGGCTTTGGAGTTGTGTGCTGTTCCCGGTCATCATGGCTAGTGGTAGTTCAGTCATCACATCATTTTTTGGCCCAAGTACGATTAGAAAACAGACAATTGCCGCACAAAGAAGTTCATGTTAACTCAACGTTACGTCTTGTTCAACAAGACATCATCAGGAAATGTACAGTAGGACAACAAGTGTCGACTTCATTCAAGTCACATCCATGTGGTGAAATGAGAGTGAGAGATACAGGGAAAGTACAGTCATTGGCTTTATTTCCAGGCGCAGGCACACCGAGCAAACCAGAAATCTCCATGGACAAAGATTGTGCAAAAATTGGACACCTATTAGTGCGTGTTCTTCAGGGAGACATAACAAAACAAATGACGGACGCAATAGTGAATCCCACTAATAATGATTTGGATTTGACCGTTGGTAAGATTAAACATTTCCTTGCACCAACATGTATGGCTTGTCAAGTAATTTGATACATTGTGAGTGGTTATGGTTATAAGTGATTAGGAAATTCGTTGGTCTGTGACTGACCTTATGCAATGCTAGCCAGCACTGGCCCAGTTCAGGTGTTTTTCTGTCTGTAAGTCACTGGCACTGACATCGTATGCACCATCACAACATGAGAATGGATGATAAGTGTCCGAAACCGTTCATAACTACATGTATGTAAAACTTCCGTCTATCTCCTGAGATTGTTCCCTTACACTTAACTACTGGCACTGCAAAAATGATGGTTGGTAGCGATGAGGTTAAACATAAAAATTTAGTGTTTTGATTCTGGTTGGCTTTTTAGTCTAACTTTTAAGTAAAAAAATTAGCCTCTTATCTTAAACTCTATCTTGAACACTAGTAAGTTTGGTCTTGCAATATGTTATGGGGATCGCTTTGAGTCCCTAAGTGCCATACATCAATCTCAAATTTGATAAACTATTAGGCTTACTGGTTTGTTTTGTCATGCCACTGCAAGAATCATCTTTAAATTCAAACAGCTGTGATTACACCCGCACGCATTGGTGTTCCATTCAAACACCTATTCAATTCAACTGTTACCACATTTTGTTGTGTCTGCTGGGATATCACGGTGATGCAATATGACACGAAAGGGCAGCTTCACATGTCGTTTAACAAGCCTACATTTGCGTGATTAAACTCAGGTTTTCTTATTTTTCTAGAAGCTAGGACTTCCTAGTTAGCCCAATGGCATCTAGGCAAAATTCTGTTAAGTTTTAAAATTTACCCATATGTGTCACTACTGTTTAATTCATTATTTTCATTTAGAGAAATATCTGCTAGAAGGAATTGTCGTGTTTGAGGTGCTTCCATTCATTAGGGTCTCCTGGATTTCAGGTGAGGTATCCCGTGCCATTGCGAAAGCTGGAGGTTCTGCTATTGCCAAGGAGTGTAAAAGACTTAAAGGTATACTTATAAAGTGATTGATCGATACTCTTATGCATTACAACCGTGTGATAAAGTGCAGTAAATAATAACTTTTATTTAAGTTGGCTGAAACACTGAATATTCAGGGTTTGTTGAAAGCTGCATATTTATAGAACCTACATTTGAGATGTTCACAAGTTGTATAATTATCTACTTGCTCACACTATTTTCGGTTCGGTTGAATTCTCGTGACATTTATGACATTTCAGATTCAATCTTATCTATCGATCATCGTCTGCAATGATTTGCCAGCACAAGTCCGTGGATTATTATCATTATTGCTGTCACCCCAACCATGGTCATTGTAGTCATGTCTGTCGTCATCACCATCTTTAGTACCTCATTGCTGTTATCATCATTGTCCATCACTATCATCATTTTTATCCCATTCTAGGCTTCAAAATGATCACTGTTGTGACAAATAACCATTTTATCATGATGTCAAAATCTAGAAAGAGAAGATGCCTTTTGTGCTTCAAGTGATTACAAACTGCATACTCTTTCACTAGTGTGTAGTCTTAATCATGTAATGCAAACCTACTATCCCCGTACTTTTAGGGATGTTGACTGATGGATGTGCAGTCACTAATGCAGGTCGATTACCATGTAAACACATTCTCCATGTTGATATCCAATCCACGTCAACATCAGAGGCCGTTAAGAAGGCATTACGGACTGCCAATTCTTGTGGTTTTACATCTTTGAGTATGCCAGCTGTTGGTACAGGTATGTCCTCATTTATCAGTGTTGGCAACAGCTGAGGTGGAAAAGTCTTTTAAATTGATTTGGCACTAAGCATAGAATGATTGCTCTAATTGGTCAAAGTATGGACTGGATAGTCAAGCCCTTCTGAGACAATTTTTTCACATTAATTTAAGTCTCACTCCTAGTGCATTCCCATCACCCCTGATGGGAAATATAGCATCCAGTGATATCAGTCCTCAACCAAGTCATACCCTGTGGATCAAGGAGGCAACAACCACAGTGACTGTAGACTTTCAGATATTCCTCATTGAGATGTCTGTAATGTCACACAAAGCACAAACTATTTACTAGTGTGCAGGTACCAGTTTCAAATACTTTGATTACAGCTACTTCGCCTGATAAAATAGAAGAGCAGGCTCAAAATCTCTTTGGAGCAATTGGGAAAAAAGCGTCAGAACTCAATGTTTTGCTTTCGATAAACATTGTAATATACCAGTCACAGATGGTGAAAGTTTACAAGGAAGCGATGCATAGTGTGTTTAGAAATCAGGGACAGAAGAGCCTGGGAAGACGTAAGTAATATATCAGGCGAAAGCCATGGTACGCAATCGAGTATAATATCAGACTATCAAAGACACTGGTGAGATAGTTGGATTATTTGAAACTACCTTTATATAGCTGTCATATTTTTATTTCCAGCATTCTTTCGTTAAGGTGCCAGGGTGGGAGGTTATAAAATTTGAAAAGGTGGAGCGTTCAATACACAAATCTCTGTTGTTGCATTCTGAAAGTGGATAACTGTGTAGTTGCGTTTCTCACTCATAATCAGTTGTTTATTGATGTCACCCCGTGTTTGTTTCTCTGATTGCCACCAAATGCCAACCTTTGTACATTAATTTTGATATTTAAATTGTTGGGGCACATGTTTTTTGTCACGTAGTTTTACTGTTTGTATACCTATTACTAGGACAAATTTGTTATGTAACAGATAAAATCGGCACACATAGCTTACGTGGGTTCTACACCTATTTATAAAATACATATTAAGCACTAACAGCTCTCAGTTCAGCATTATGCAAGTTCTAATTGAAGTAACTAAAATCACCTGTGTTCCATCTTATGCATGCTCTTTAACTGTGGTTTCACTTGTACCCAGAGTCTCTGTGCGCAAATCATTGTAAAAAAATTATTTATAATGATTTTATATTGCATTTTTTCACTGTATTTTTACTTTTTCTGTCGTTAGCTTTGTTTTTCTTCTTAAGTATATTGTCTTTTTTAATTTATTGTAACTCCGTGGGCAGGTGTTAGCGGCCCGTACACTGCCCGCGATGGCCACCCAGTCATATAGCAATGTATGTTAAACTTTTTATATCAATCTCTCTCTCACTCTTTGCAGGATTTTTGGATTACATTTCTGGCAGGTCCGATGAAGAAGAGGCGAAATATAGTGTACCGTCTGCCTCGGACCTACATTTCCAGTTCTATGCTGAAAACGACCAAGACATCGACAGTGCTATATCTAGGATCAAAGAGTGCTGCAGAGAGGAAGCCACCGATGAAGTAATGGATGCAAATCAAAAGGAAGATTATGACGTCATTCGTATTCTGACTGATACAGAGGTAATTAAGCGGAATCCAACATAACATGAATCAACTGTTTTCAAGACCAATTCATGTTCCAGCAGTAACAAAACTAGGCACATGTTTTTCAAGTAACAATTCTTATCTGATGATATAATGTTGCCTTATTATTTTGGCGTTGATGGTGTCACATGAACCTTGACCTTGTTGCAGGTTAAAGCAATCGAATCACTTGAACATCGGCACTTTGTTAAAATAGAGGTGGAGAAAAGTGCAAGGGTCAACCGCATTCGTATACGAGGAAGAACGGATAACGTTTTCAAAGTAAAGAATGAAGTTGTAAACATTTTACATTCCGCCAAGCAGCGGGCTATGTTGGAAGACCAAGCTGAAGTGCTAGGAAGTCATGTGCAATGGGTGCGCCAGGATGAGGGTATGTATGTGTTGCCTGTCAGTGAAGTTTCCTTCCATTACTGTGCACGAATGCTTATCCAACGGGACGGGTGTGTATACACGACATCGATAACAGTTGGGTGAATTGCAGAATACATTGTTTGGTAGGTATCTGTCTATAAAGCAGAACACTTGTAGATAAGATCCTACATATCCTTACAGTTGTTGATGTTGTTCTCACTAAATAAATGATAACATGGTTACAGATTCTTGGGAACCATATTCGAAGGTAGTAAATCTGGCTATTGAACAGGCGTTCTTAAAGGAGGAAAAGTTTGTGTGTTTTGAAGACGAAGACGTTAAATGTACAATTGATTTTGACAAAATGGAAGAACGTGAAGTTGATGACAACACATCCGTGTCAAAAGTCAAAAGAGTCACAACAGGTGAGTGCTGAAATATATACCCACACCAATCACTTTTAAGACACATTGAAAGGAAAATTCAGGGAATTCTGGACGTTTTAGCTGATCAGATGTAATTGTTACGTTATGGTCAGTAGTAACTAAAGATGTCGCTACCAGTGTCTTAGTATTGTAGGCATGTTCTGTTACCTACTTCCGGTCCCGGTGGATGTTTCATGTACTCTCAATATATATGCCTTAGTCACAATCGTATCGATCTTCATCTTTGGTCCGAGACCAGCATAGAAACATAACATGGTGGCAGTGGCACGAGACGAGCCCACACCTGACGCGGAGACCACCATTTCAACACTGCATTGTGGTTTTTGCAATTTTTTTCACCCTAAATAAACATTGCCATACCGGTGAGTTTTTTCCAATTTACTTTACAATACCCCAACGCCACACCGCCACGATGTCAGACGGAGAAGACAACCCTCAACCAACGCTCCACAACCCCAATTTACTTGGGGTGAAACCACCCTCCTTTCATTGGAAAATTGACAACTTACCCAAAACGTTCCGAAATTTTAAGAGGTATTGCAACCTGGTTCTCAGCACTCCTGCATACACCAGCCAATCACCAGCGACTAAAGTGAGCTATATACTCTGATGGCTGGGCCCCAAAGCCTCGAAATTTTTTATTCCTGGTCCCTCACGCCCACACAGCGAGATGACCCGACAACAGTTTGAGATCGCTTCGAGAAGTATTTTGAGCCAAAAGCAAGTTTTCGTCTTTGCCGTTTTCAACTTAGATGACACACAAGACAGCAACGAATCTATCGACGACTTCTTTACGCGTCTTCGACTCCTCGCGGAGAAATGCAACTTCGGCAACCCAGTTGCTACAGACGATGCAATACTTGATCAAATTATGCAAGGGGCAAACTCACAACAAGTTCAGAAACTACTCGAACAAGACCCGCACAAACTCAAGCTGAAACATGGTCTTGATATCGCCCGTACGTATGAATGCACTCAAGCACAACTGCAACAAATCGGTCGTCCGACCACGGAAATCCATGCAATCAAAAGACATACAAGGCGTGAGCTCTGCAAAACGTTACACAGATAGAAAACCCACACCCAGTGACACATGTGGAAACTGTGGAAAAGAGCGGCATAGATATCGCAGCCATTTTCCGGCTAAGGGACAAACCTTCCACCGATGTGGAAAGGTGGGACACTGTCTCGCTCATCAGGCAACCCGGTTACAAGGCCCAAGGCTTACCCACCACCCAACACTCAGCGATTCCACGCTACTTCTCATGTACCCAACATTGACGAAAACTCTTTTGAAAACTTAGTCTTCGACTCTATCGGTCCTGATGCCAAACAAGAGGATTTTGCTAATATTAACATTTGGCACGAACAGCGTCAACAAGGTACCCTCAGAGGCAAGGTGGTTACTGGCGCTAGTGGTAACCTCCTCCCACTCAAAACCTACCGTCGCATGTTCCCAAACCACCCGACATCGAATGGCAAACCGTAACCCTGACATCACCGTCAACCTCTCGCCTATACTTATATGGTGGCTCACACATTACCAATCTGGGAAAGCTCACATTAAAATGCCAATGGGTCCAGAGCAAATGGATGGATGTTGAGTTTATGGTTATAGATGCTGATGGGGTTGTCCTGTTTGGCCGCACGATGTGCAACCTCCTGGGTCTTGTGACAATCCACTGTTCAATTGAACAATCAGTCTCCAGGCAACCTAACACTCAAGTCAGCTCAACTGTAGACCTCCTCGCCTCATTCCCAGACCAACTTAAAGGCATCGGAAAATTCCCAGGGGTCAAGACGCTGACACTAAAAAAGGACCAAGAGCCCGGTTCGTCACGCCCCAAGAAAAGCACCGATCCACCTACGTGATAAGATTCGGACTGAGCTCAAAGGCATGCAAGACCTCGGTGTGATTCGGCCAGTCGACATTCCTACAGACTGGGTTCCAGTGCCATATATGTCGAAAAGAAGAGCGGAGACCTGAGAATCTGCCTCGACCCTCGGGATCTCAACCGCGCCCTAAAACGTGGACAGCTCCACACGCCTACTGTTGAAGAAGTCACCCATTTCTTCAACGGCGCGACCGTTTTCAGTAAGCTCGATCTCAAGTCTGGTTACTGGGCTATACAGCTCGACGAACCCAACCAATATCTTACCACGTTCAACACGCCCTTCGGCAGATACTGTTACTGTCGCCTGCCCATGGGCATTGTGGTTTCCCAAGACGTTTTTCAGAAGGCGATGGATGACAACCTACAGGGGCTACCCGGTGTCATATCCATTGCTGATGATATCACAGTTTTTGGCAAGGATAAACACGAGCGTGACCTTAACCTTCTATGCCTCATGAATAGAGCCAAAGAGAAGGCATGGTCTTCAACAAGGACAAATGCATCATCGGCGCACACGAAATAGAATTCTTTGGGCAAATCTATGACCACACAGGAGTACGCCCCAACCCATCAAAGATACATGCAATATACGACATACAGGCACCATCCAACGCGCAGGAGCATCGATCTTTCCTTGGCATGATTACATACATATCTCCATTTATACCAAATCTCAGTGAAACCTCTGCCCCTCTAGGAGCTCTACTGCGAAAAGACTCTGATTTCCAATGGCAACATGAACAGCAGACCGCATTTGACAATCTCAAGAAAACCATCAATGAAGCAAGCTATCTAAACTATTTTGACCCAAAGATCCCAGCAGTCGTGCAGGTCGACGCATCTCAGTCCGCCCTAGGCACGGCATTGACACAAAATGGTCGACCCATCGCCTTTGCCTCTAAGATGCTCACAGACGCAGAGAGTCGTTACGCTAACATCGAGCGAGAACTATATACTCGCATTTGTTTTCGGCGCAGAACGTTTCCATACATTCCTTTTTGGCCAACCATTCCTTATAGAAAGTGACCACAAGCCACTGGAAATGATTGTGGCCAAGCCCCTGCACAAAGCGCCTGCCAGACTGCAGCACATGCTTTTGCGTTTACAAAAATATGACTATCAGATCAAATACAAGCCAGGACCCGAGATGGCCCTTGCCGACGGATTGTCGCGAGTCTTTACTGCCAATACCCACAAGGAAATTCCACTTGAACTCAGTGTGAACTTTGTACAGTTTTCCACCGAACGGTTACAAGAACTAAACAGAAACCACATTA
Organism: Phoronis australis; assembly: GCA_002633005.1. NCBI lineage: Eukaryota > Metazoa > Phoronida > Phoronidae > Phoronis > Phoronis australis. Next base: position 1,599,906 of record NMRA01000010.1, read on the forward strand.
AGCCTGCTGCAGATTCCATGTTGCTCAAAAGAGCTCAACCATTCAATCAAATTTTTGCAAATTTGACGTCCTGAAATCAAAACACCGATTCCTCAGTCACTGCACTACAACTATGCTACAAAAAGCCATCATTATGAAGAAAAGCAAAATATGCAGGGGAACTAGTGGACTTTTCTCAAGATGCACATCATGTTCACAGGGACAAGTGAAACATACTTACTTGAACCCCCCCCCCGCCCAAACTGACGGAAGTTTGGTCTTGTGGTTTGTGGCTGAACTGTGTGAGAAGTTTTACACAAATGAGCAAGGTACACACTAGCTACTCGTTGGGTCAAAAGAGTGGTAATATGGTGTCCATCGGATCTTCTGCCAACATAGCTTTAATTTTCCCTTATGCCAATGTGGAACTAACTGATTGTTTCTCTGAACAATTAAGAGACTGACAGTATGTAAAAACAGCTTTTCCTATTGTACATGTATGTACATGTATTGTTATTACATTTAACAGGAGGTAGTGATGAAATTCCATCCTCTTGGGATCCAATGACCAGCAACCTCTTGCTTGTTGATTTGCCCCCAACTTCTGCAGAATTCCTCAAAGTTTCTGGGGAATTCACCCAAACCCAGCCATCTACTATAATTAAGGTAAGTTGACCATTCGAAAGTTCACAACAACAAATGCGAGAATCATCTTCCAATGGTCCTAGGTCTGGAGATTTGAGGTGAAAATAACGGCCCCAGAAACAGTGATCTTACACATTGAGCTCGAGTGACAAAAATGTGACTGCTTTTCAGTTTTCAACATTTTATGTCGATTAATGGTTTCTCTGACTTGCAGACATGTCTCAACTCCTACTTTGAGCATTAGTCCCGATTCAAAGGAGAGGTTATTGTTGAGATTACTTCGGTGGGTAACCACTGAGTGCCACAAGCACCAACGACTCTACATTTACCTCTGACTCTTTTAAGTCATCAAGCAGGGTTCTTAGCTTAGGGTTCCATACTTGCAAGACTTGATAGGAATAGATTGCGTCATTTTGCAGTTGCGTGTTTTATTTATGAAAATACAATAATATTTAACTATTGAAACAACCACGCACACTCACACACTCACACACGCACACATTCATACTTCAAGGTGAACATGATTTGAATTTTTTACTATTACTTCAAATGGTTGCTTAGCGTTTCCCAAGACAGTATAGAGGGGTTCCACATTTCTCAAAAGGAAACTATTTCTGATTGCACTATAGTTACAAAGAGAATATTTAAATCCTGTGTAGGTGAGTGTAGTTTGGTCCATAGGATACTAAGTAAAGTATTGACTCATGGCCTATCTGTTAGGAATGGATTGCAGCTGGTGGTTATAGTCTTTTGAGCAGATTTTTTCTTGTTTTCTTTATGAAATTCAAGCATTCACTAAAGTGGAATCAGGTGGTTTCAATGTAATATTATGAGAGTTACATGAATGCTCTCTTATACAGGACTCTTTGTTGAAATTTTACGTACATGAACGGGTCTTAAAGTGGCGAATTAAAGCAATATTGAACGTGAGCTTTCTGTCAAAAAGGTTTTGAATACAGCCACATGCTGTAATAAAATTGTTCTCACGCTTACGCTTATGTAGTAAACGCTTCTCCTTACTTTGTTTAGAAGTGATATCAGGGTTTGGGAAGATCTGACAGAAATTGTAAGCTATCAGTTCTACCCTGGCCCGCTCATCATTACGCGTTGGAGACCTTTTTATTGCGCTTGCTGATTTTATGACCGAAAGCATGGGTGGATTTATTGCCACTTTAAACTAGAGCTGTATCATAGCGGAAGATGAAGGGTCACCAAATGATTGCAAGGATCTTGTCAGTAAGGCTATTAAAACTTAATAGGGTGTGCCAAATTGTTTAAGAAACTGTTCACAAGTACCAGAAAATGAAGCTTCTGAGCACTACAAGAAAAAATCCAAGAGACAGATGTTGAATCCCCACTGTGCAACCTTTTTCTTATAGCCTTCACATTCTCCAAAGAATGAGCACTTCGCATACAACTGCTGTGTCTACTGTTGAAATCAAACAGAATATCGAAGTCAGTGCAGGCAACAGAAACAGTTATTTAATTGTTCTATGCCTTTGCACACCATCTTTCTCGATATCAGCGCTGTGTTTTGTGCTTAAGTTGAATTAATTTTGTTTACATTATATGGGTCCACTGGTTGTGGATTTCGTAGCTTTTTTTGCTTAAAAGCATTGCAAAACAAACACTGGGATTCCTAGGATAAGAAAAATGTCATCAGCTGGTAGTCGTATATTTTTTTCTAGCACTTTTAGTTCAGTATGTTTGTTGTCCACTGATCTTGGAAGGGAAGATGTTGCCTTCTCAATATACGACCCAATAACATGCAAATCTTTTTTTTGTTCCTGCAATAGAATTAATTTTGTAGTTTTATGGTTTCTGAGTGTTCATTTGAAGGTTAATTGTCTAGATTTTCCTTTAACAAAATGAACAAAATTGATTTATTTGTGTCCCTGAGAAATCCATTTGGAAAATTGAAATGTTATTGGGTAGATTACTCTGAAGAAAATTAACCTCATCTGTTGAGTATTATCCAAAGCTACGGCTAAAGATAACAGTTGTAATACTAGTACATTCCTGTACACTGCAGTCCTATATCCACTAAAGTTAACAGTAAGACTAGTACATTCCTGTACACTACAGTCCTGTATCCACTAAAGATAACAATAATACTATGACCTTCCTGTACACTACAGTACTGTATCCACTAACGATAACAGTAATACTAGTACATTCCTGTACACTACAGTCCTGTATCCACTAAAGATAACAGTAATACTAGTACATTCCTGTACACTACAATCCTCTATCCACTAAAGATAACTGTAATGCTATGACATTCCTGTACACTACAGTTCTATATCCACTAAAGATAACAGTAATACTAGTACATTCCTGTACACTACAATCCTCTATCCACTAAAGATAACTGTAATGCTATGACATTCCTGTACACTACAGTTCTGTATCCACTAAAGATAACAGTAATACTAATACATTCCTGTACACTACAGTCCTGTATCCACTAAAGATAACAGTAATACTAATACATTCCTGTACATTACAGTCCTGTGTCCACTAAAGATAACTGTAATACTATGACATTTCCTGTACACTGCAGTCCTGTATCCCCTAAAGATAATTGTAATACTAGTACATTCCTGTACATTACAGTCCTGTATCCACTAAACATAACAGTAATGCTAGTACATTCCTGTACACTACAGTTCTGTATCCACTAAAGATAACAGTAATAGTAAGACTTTCTTGTAAACTGCAGTCCTGTATCCAATAACGATTACTGTAATGTAGGACCTTCCTGTACATTACTGTATCCACTGATGGGTATCTCACCAGAAAGTAAAGATAGACTACAGAGGAAGTTTCGTCGTATCATTTGAGTAAAATAAATTTTGATTTTACTAGTCTGTGTTCAAATTGTTTATATGATGTTCGTAATTAATACTGTAACTTTTTAATTGTGTACTGAATGTCTCTGAATTATCGCTTATTAAAGAATAGTTGTGACTCATGAAATCGTCTGTTCTTGCAGATTCAGCGCATTCAGAATAAGCGACTGTGGAAAACCTATGTCAACCACAAACAGCACATGGACTCTACAAATCCACAGGGAACACAAAATGAGAGGGTGCTATACCATGGGACCAGTGCCGACACTGTTGATAAGATCAATGATCGAGGGTTCAACAGGAGCTTTTGTGGAAAGAACGGTAATTTCCTTTTACATGTCTTCTTAAAGTAGTATGCCGCGTCATCTTGGAAGACCACAAAATTAATTCTTAACTTAATATAGAACGCAACAATTTTGTGATGTAACATTTGGGCTTGTGGTCCAATGTTTGCACTCGAGCTTGAACTCAGATTCTTTTTAATGTTTCCCGTTCTCTTATAGTGCGGGGTGCATTATTATGCACTCGATGACCCCAGAATTAAAGTTATCAGTTTGAACCTGAACGTGAGTTTTGATTTTTTTCTGGAAATCTCGAGTTTGTAGCTTGAACCTAGGAGACATCAAGTGCGAACTAGAATTCGATGGTCGTCCAACAAACTATGGTGCACTCTAGCACAGAGTAACTGACACATATTATGTGCTCTCACGAAAATATTATAGAATGAAAAGTGTCAAAAACTAATTTCGAGGTTGATTTTGAAGACAAAAATTATGGACCTCAGGTCCTGATCTTTGAAATCCTCAAAAAAACTACACCTGAAAGTGTCGTCCTGCAATTCCCTCATAACTTCTTTATAATTATTTTCAGCCATTGTGTACGGATCCGGGGTATATTTCGCAGTGCACGCAAACTATTCAGCTCGCAATCCATATGCCCAACCCGACGCCAGTGGACAGCGACATGTGTACCAATGTAAAGTGCTTACTGGCGAATTTACCGTGGGAAATAGTAGCATGAAAGAGCCTCCTGCTAAGAATGGAACTGACCTTTACGACTCGACGTGTGACAATCCAGCAAGCCCTGGTATTTTTGTTGTATTTCATGACAATGCCGCGTACCCTGAATATCTCATTGTCTTTATGTAGCCACATAATTACAAAAATGTGAGTTGATTTTGGAACCCAGTTTCTTTTTAGAAAAGTTGCTCTCTGATTAGGTGTTATTTTTGGCAATATGAACCTCGTGAACTCAAGGTAGATAGCTAGATATTGAGCCATTCCATAACAAATTACAATTATACTACTAAGTTGACTTTACAATGAAGACTGGGAGACTAACAAAAAGGTTTTGGGAGGCGCTTGTATGAAAGGCACCTATGAGACTAGTTACATTACTTGTACAAAAGAGCAGTACTTCTAAAACGAAAATAGAGAAGGGGAACAAAGAGGAAAACATTGCAAAAATACAAAGAAGAGAGCATTGTTTTTACCAAAACCCATCTTTGAAACTAAACCAATTACTTAAAACAACACTATCTACTAAAACTAAGACAGATAATAAAAAATGAATAGAATACTAAGAGAGCATTGTAGAGTCTAACTTGTTTGTAGTATTAGGTATTTTTAGACTGCTATATTGCTTTCAATTGTGTGTTTAATGATTTGTTCCTTGTAGTGCAATAGTGCAATATATACTTGTCCGACATCCAGTGTCAGAGACCTGGTAACTACTCTCACCATGACAAGCCTTCAGAAAGTACAGGCATGTTTGCGCTTCTTGAACTTGTATGTGGAGATCCCTAAACTAATGGAGTAGAAATGTAACAAGCAGTCAGCAAGTCAAAGTGTTTCTGTTGCCATTTAAAGTTGTTCTGATTTATCCTAATAATCGTTCACCATTTTACAAAAATGAAAGACTCAAGTGTAAATTGTGTTGAACTTTCTTGCTAAAAAACATGGTGAGGTTTATTGTCTAGAAAGTTTAGGCTTAAAACTTGTAAATTAGGCCCGAGTGGTATGCACTCTTTCTGACCAGGTAGTAGATCACAAACCTAAAGCTGCATTTTGACTGGTCTAGCTGACTAAAATTAAAAATCGAATTACGCCTTTTACCTTGAATTGGTAAACTTGGTCTCGTAATATTCTCTCCCCCCCCTTCCTTCCCCCCACTCTGTGTATTTGTGGGTGTGTGAGTGTGTGTGTTTCAATGCAATTCATAATATATCTAAAGTGACTGGTCTATTAAATGTTGTTTGCCTGATCTCGTCTGAATTTCAAGAGTATGGAGTGTGACATACTTCTTGAAATGGCACTCTGCGTTGCATCAAAAGTTAAAACTAAGTTCTAACTGGAATATAACGAGTTAGTCACGAACCGAGTTTGTCTGCACAAAAATTCGCAAAAACTCCACTTGAGTCAAAGTCATGTAAACTTATGCACAAAATCTTGCCTCACTAAAAATTTTGAGATTTCACTGTTGTGCAAAAGTGACAAGAGAGAGAAAGAGAGATACAATAACCAATATCAGTCAAAACTTTATTGATATTTAGTAAGACTGTTATTCTAATAATCAACTTCATACGTGAGAGCGGAAGGCATTTAAGTGAAGATATAGTTAGGCGACTGCTTCAGCCAGCTAAGCAAGCTCGAAAGTCGATAACAAGGGTTTTTCGTAAGGATCACGGGATGCCATTTCAACATGTTCTTGAATAAGATTGCGACACAGGTAAAAGACTGAAAAATGCTTTAATTTACGGAGTGTATCAACGTGAGAATGAATTTTAATTGTAAGGTTAGAATAATAAATCTCTACGTGTTCAATGAAACTTGGATGTTTTTATTGCAGTGAAAAAACTGTGCTGGGGGTGGCCCAAGACATGTACCCAACAACACTGCCTCAGTAAAGAAGTCCATGTGCATTGTGTACTCATTTGGACTTTTTAGGATCCATGCACCTACGTGTATGTAACCAAAAAAATGCATTTCCAAAAAAAATGTTCATTTGTTTCACACAATAGTCAGGTGCACCTCAGCCTCATTTAATGGCTAAGGCAGCAATTCACAACTCCTCAAATGGGATATATTTTGCGCATCTTTTGTCGATTATTTTGAACTGAATACTCTGTTGCTTTCTTTGTGATAACTCGGCCTGTTTTTAAAAGCTTGCTCGTATGTTTGTGCTCATCCCAGGGGCATCACTCACATGAGCAGTTTTTTATGGCCAGTTTGTGAACGTGAGAGGGAGATTTTTGCCAAAAACTGCGAACGGAAAGGTGTATTTTCCTTTGATTTTCTACAAAAGGGTTATTTTATTGGGACTTTGAAACTCTACAAAAGGATTTGTTTTCTCGCTTTAAAAAATTTCAAAGCAGTTTTAATGTTTTCTACATCTTAAGAAAGCTCAATTTCAACACCATGGTATGTCTTCTTGTAGCCTTTCAAGGTTATCAGACACCTCTCCAAGAATACCCACAGTTAGGTTTGGTAGTGTTTTTGTAGAAAATCCCTAGTACGAAAGGGTGACTATTTGTGGGAGTTCCCTGCAAATGGCTCTCTGTTTGAGTCAACGAGTAACCCTGATTTGACTCAATGGACACTTGTTTCAATGGCTTAGTGATTCAGCTCTATAATCCACATGGGTCCGAGCACAACTTATAGTTGCTTTTGGGGATGCTTGGAGCTTTAAAGGGTGCTTAACTGTCTGAGCTAGTGAGGAGCTCCTTGTTGCGTTCAGCGCCACGTAAGTCACGGCTGCTATCTATCTCAAAAATTTGCCACAAAACTTCTATCTTTATATTTTAACATGGGGTGCCTGAAAAAAATGACTGGTCTTGATTTTCTACGACTGGGTTTTTGGTCTACACGTAAATGGGTTTAGCTAATTTTTTCTGAACTTGGAAAACTGCACTTTTGAAGAAAAAACACTATCACGTGACTACAAAAAGTAAGCACGATTTTTGTGCACACTGAAGGTTTCAGTAATCAGTATCTGAAAATATATGGTTTCAAGGGTTGATGATTTGTATATTAAAGGATGTTTCAAGAAGAGTGACCCTTGGTAGCGAAGGTATCCAATTACCCCATACCTAAATTTCATGAAATCCATTGGTGAGCTCCGAAAATACAGTGGCAAACAGAGGAGACCAAAAATTACCAGGACGCACTGCGAAAATCCGATCCATCCACAACCAACAGCACACACAAAATTTCATAAAGGTCCAGCATATATAGTTACGATCACGGACACACTAATAACTGAATTCCCACCACGGGGCACCAGTGACTGGACCTCCAAAAATCAACGTCGGTCATTGTCCTGTCTGCAGGAACGTAATACACAAATCCATGCAGCCCCTTCTATAGATAGTGAATGGGAAGCCAAACATGGACTCGAAAATATTTGTAAAGATGGCCAAGAAATAGCACAGAACACGTCAAATGCATCCAAAGTCACATGGCATATTGAAAATATGTCAAGGGACTCTAAAGATGCATAAGGCAAACATAAACAGTGTAATTGCCACTAAAAACTCATCATCAGTCGTCAGCTTCACAGGAATACATCTGTTGAATTTCATTAAGGCCATGCTTAGAAGATACAGCAAGACACGCCAGATGCTCAGAGAGATATGATGGCAATATGCCCTCGCGTATATGCGGGGGCGGAAAACGAACACTAGGCAATTGAAATATGTCTCAGCCAATCTGAGGCTGTCTTGCATGGCAGAATTTGAAATTGAAACAACACTATTAATTGTACGTTACATGTTTGCTATTACAATCCTTAAGGTACCCGCAGCAGTACAGATATCTTCAATCCTCAGCACCATACGTCCTAAATTCATTTCCATTACCTAAGCAGTATTGAAGTTCAGTGTCAATTCAGACAACATTTTCTGGCATGACTGACACTAGAAGTCTCTGATGTGCCCGCAACACAGTCACTGTCAATTTTTCGCTGGACTCCGTAGCATTGTACACGTCATTGGCTGATGTAACTTGGCTTCCATTTATATCAACAATGACATCGCCTGGTCGGATTCCGGCACTAGAAGAATAGAAAGCAGATGAACGCTTTTAAGTGCAAATTACAGACAATTCGATGCCACTTTAGTTCAAAAATCAGTTGGACTCATTTACACCAATCTCTAGCCTTATTCTTGCATCAGAGATGGCACTTAAGTCGGTCACATGGAACAAGCTTCATTGGAAATGAAAGCCTCGTTACCAAATTCAATATACATGATAATTATTAGATTAGAAGCTGGTGTACATAGATTTATAATAGAATTTTTAAATGGATGAACGGCATACTGTTAGCTTGAAGCACGTTTAGGAAATCAATACAACAGTCACATAAGACAAACACCACAAAGGTGATCATTCAATCAATGCTGTGCAAACTCTGTAGGCAGTACAATTCAAATTTCCATCATAACAACACCGTATTAGAGAAATTGCCCATGCTTAAAGTGAGTGAGCAAAACAAGCTGCAAACGAACGATAGTTTCCTGAAATTCATAGAACTACCAACAAATCAAACAAATGTCTGTGGGGTGTTTTTTAAGAGTTGCGTGATAATTCATCTGGGGCACTACTCATTCAACAGATGTCTTTACATTCATCTGTTCAGAAGCAGTGTGTGCTAACCAGATTCACAAAGCAGACACATCAATTGACATCACCTCTATTGATTTTTCCACAAGGCATGTTAGCATGAAATGGTAAAAACTGCATTTCGTACCATCCATTTTACTCTCATAAAATCCAAAATTATTCCTTATCCTGAGAGGGTTCTATTTCCATTATCAACAAGGACACGAAAACCATCTGCGAATCAAGACAATGCTTACGAGTATATTATAGTTGGTCAAACCTAAGACTGACATTAGTAAAATGGTGCATGGACGCATTGCCTGTGACTCGAGATGGTAACGGAAATAGAATACTATCACAGTAAGGAGTATTATGAGACTCATTTTATGATAGGAAATCACTTAATTCGATTTTCATTTTTGCAAGAAAACAGGTGCCGACAAAAAGATTCAAATGGTACAGTGATGCAAGCAAATTCATTAATAACAGACGCTTATCAAATTATAAGAACTGTCATTGTCTCTGGCTACAATAAATTAGTAATTTAAGTAGTAATCGTCTGACATAAAGTGCCCGCATTTTGAGAACCAGTTTTCTCCACTCGATAACATGCATCAACTGGTTATCAAAATGTGGGCCCATTACATCCAACTATTGCCAAGAAAAATGAGTCAATACTTAAACCGGACGTTTTGTTTTCAACTCCGCATACATCTAACTATGGTGTTCTAACACTCCCATGCCAAACTGGGAGCATCAGAACAAAATTCAGACATAAATCTTAAATCATTTCCATAAAGAAGACCCCTGGTCAACAGTTGACTTCCAAGTCTCTTACTTATAGGCAGGTGATCCTATGACCACTTTATGCACAAACACGCCTTCTTGAACATCCGGGAAGTCCACCAGTCTCTGCTGTAGCTCCATAGCTATTGGTGGGGTCAGCGTTAACATTGTGATACCCATGTAGCGCCGCACTGGGGAGATGTCCTGGCCAGACGGTTTACTGCCAAACCAGCCACCCTGTTTGGCTTCAACTGAAATTCAATGAGTTGCGACAGAAGAGTGGTTTGATGCACATCAAGAAATGCACTTCAAGGTTTACACACTAAACAAGTAAAAAGAAATTAACTCCATTGGACTCCATATATTTTCTATGCATGTTGTTATTTACGGACTTTAGTGAAAGCACAATAATGCAGTCTTTCAGGAACACTGCTTCCCAAACTGTGCATTAAACCTTGGAAACATACCACTGAAGCCACATACCGACATGATTTGTTCAAAATCATACTGACTATCTTCTAGGTCAAGCCAAGTTGATAGCGATGATTCTAAGTACAATCGGTGTACCATGACATAATCAAACAAAAATAAAGAGTTTTTATTTGAAACCTATTTAATGACTTCCACATTTTTAGTACATGAATTTTACACATTGAAGCAAACTGGCATGTTGACGTCGAGAACTAAAAACAGCGCATGCTTTCAGTTTTCACTACAATTGCCAATTTCAGAACACACGACAACTGAGGCTATGATTTGCTGTTCAATAACTTCAAAGCAACCACTTTCTTAATGTTTGGCCGATTTGCTTTTCTTCGGCTAGTAAGATCGTCTGTTCGAGAGAGAAATACGAGCAAACATTATGCGCCATCTTTATTATTGTCATTGTTACTATTACCACTACTGATACCATTATCATTATCATCAGCATGATTTCGCCAAAATTGTCTCAACGAATACACCACAGACTTGAAAACTTTCATAAGTCAAAGTTCACCTCGTTTTTGAAACTCCTCGGCTTTTCTCAAGAACTCTTTGGCGTAGTTAGACGGGATGGCGAAGGAGATACCGGTAGTCACTTTCATAGTGTTGATTCCCACCACTTCACCATCCTACACGGAACAAAATCATCAATTCACACAGTATAACGACAACAGGTTGTAGAAGGTACATTGTGGAGTTAGAAGTCCATCGCAGTTGTCATCGTTGAATCATTAATTCGACCATCTCATACAAACAGATGGTTCACAATGATGCCAACGATGGCATTTTGTTCCACGTGGAACCAGTTTCTAGTCTTAATACCCAGAATCAAACCACAGCATCTTTTATTCTGAACTTGAGTACATCATGGTTTAAGGTATATGGCTGCTTAATCCCAGTTTGCACTAAACGTATCCTGCATTAAAATTTAAGTTCGAGTTCTAAACTTGAAAAAATTTACTTTACTCATGTTTGCAGCTGGAATTAAGGGGTCATTTAGAGTGAGTCTGGACTAGACACTCATCTCAGTAACCTTTCACATGAGTGCAAAAATTCATCAAAGCCTGTCTTGAGTTGGTACTCAGTGGAGCACAAAATGTCAAAAATAATTTTGATTGAGTACAAAGATTAGACCCCAGGCAGTGGCATTTCTTATTGCTTGTTCATCACTTAGAATGCTGAAAAATGAACACAGTAACAGGATGAAAAGGAAATAAAAGCAAATCTAAACAGACCAAAAAAATTAATTTGAAAAACTTGAAATTCAAGCAAGTTTTTTAGAGGAGGCAGTGTGGCCTAGTGCGATAGGTTCTTTTACTAGGTCGTGGGTTTGAGTCCCACTGGGTCACACTGCTAAACCCTTGAGCCAGGTTTCAAGCTCCTCGGCTCAGTTTTAACTACAATATATTAATAAAGCATAAAAATGGTTCCAGGTGATCAGCGCAATGGGCCCACATGCGCAGCCTGTGTACGTCTGGTACAACGTGTATCAGACCGCCTGCAATTATATATTAATAAACAAGATTTACTGTTTCAGCTTTTCCATTTAATAACTGTTCATCAGAATTAAAAAGCCAGTGAGGGCTCACACAGCAAATGAAGCTTATTTAATAATATAACAGTGACTTGGGATCTAAAGACAGAAATGTAGATTTTAAGTCAATATGACCTAGATCAAATGGTTAAACTAACTACTACGCCAAGCGACAGCACTGAAGCCCAGTACACCGCCATCTTTGGAAAACTGTTGGTTTGTGTTTAGGGGTGTAACCCAAGCTTTGTTTTGTTTTTTCAATTCGGCAAGTTAGTGTTTCAACACACTGTCTATTAATAAGCAAAGGACTATCTGCAGTTCACTGACCCTTTCAATTGGATAAAATCATGTCACTGGCTAACTTACTCAAGAGAGAAGTTTGCAATTTGATCCTTACCTAATTAGTGCTAAACGGTGTGTCCAGTTTAGCTGGCTCAAAAACAAACATAAAATTGGGACTTTTACTCCCACGTAACCAGTCTCATAGAAGAACACCTTACAATGACAATTCTATTTCCATCACCTACTCGAAGCCACAAGCAATGAATACATGCACCAATAAAAATTCACAATACAGGGCTGGTCAACCCCAATAAACTCTGAAGTGTTTTTCAGTCCCTGATAGTTTCAATATTCTTGTTATTAATGGAAATGGAATCCTATCATGGCACGAAATACTATGAGACTAGTTGTGAATAAAATGCTTATTAGATTTGATTTTCATTTCTAGAGAGGTTTAAATGTTTATTAACAAACTCACAAATAATGATGTAAAATTATCAATTCTGACACGTTGCATTACATACCAAATTTACTAGGGGTCCACCGGAGTTTCCAAACTGAAAGAAACGAAACACATTCAATAAACACTGGAGGTTTTCAAGATGAAAGATCATAGAATGCAGGAAATAGCATTAGTATGCTCCTCTACTATGCTAGCAGTCAATCAAAGCTATATGACATGGTTTGTAAAAACACCCAGTTCAAGACAAAACGCCCCTATGTATTCAACTTTTACTTAAAACAGTAGTTAACTAAATTTTAACATGATCTCTCGACATGTTTCACTAAATAGTAGTAAATTTAAAACATTTTAAACTTTTTATTGACATGAAAAACTTAAAAGACAGCGTTCTACTGAAAATAAAATTTGGAGCTTCATCAAAATGGTAAATAAACTTTACACCGTTGTTTTAAATCTCAGAAAGTAGTAACTGTTGTAACCAAATGGTTGCTACAAGACGGTGATAATCAGGCTTACAACCAACTGAAACTAATTACAGCTAACTAAAACATTAAATTAACAAAATCTATATTGAAATGAAATCACCATTACAAAATCAATCTAGTACGTAACACAACCATGTTTAACTAAATAGACCAAACAATTTGACACTTTGGAGAAATCTCATTTTATTTCAGAATGCGTGAAGTCTTCCTTCATAGAAACAGATCACTGTAGGGTAAAACAAATCATTGCTAAACTAAACATTAATATTTGTATACTTTAGGTCATTAATTTCATTGTTACTCTAACATTTTGTTCTATTGAGGATGGTAAAAACTGAACTTAAAGTGCTTAAAATCACCAATTTCCTATCAAAAACACAAAAAAAACAACCCCACCAGTCAATCAACTGTCAAATTAGAACACCAGCAATACTATCTGACAATATGTTAATTAGCTGAACTCGGAATTACAAGCATATACTGGTTGATACTTACTACCTAGACTTGGGACAACCAGTCATCCTCCATTGCATTTAGTGTCAAAAATTGTCAAACATTGCTGCTCATATTCCCATGTTTTATGGTGTAAGGAATGACGAGGCGCTGAGTTTGTGTTGCTTATGACAACTTAGTAATTGGCCACGCAGTAGCGCTTTTCCCTATTCTGCGCAACACTGGAGAAGCGCGGTTATGCCAAATGTGTTGGTAGACATGACACACTGGCACTGCGTAGGGTCACACATCACACTCATGCTCGTGTAGCTAAGAAACCTTCAATGGAACTCGCTTTTATATTCTTGTTTTGGGGGCATTGCATTCACGGTTGTGATATGCAGTGCTACAAAGGAAGGATTAATGGTACTGAGAACGTAGTCACTAGACAAAACAAGGTAAATTGTGGTTTAAAACTCAAGCGATTTGTACTTTAGACAGTTTAATGTCATTGAAATGTAATCAGAATCACGAAAAACGAACTTAATAAGAAAACATTTCATTAATAACCTGACAGCCAGAAGAATGAGCAACAGCCAAAGATCCAGTTGCAACAGACTTACATTAACAACAGCATCGGTCTGTATGTATCCAATGTCCTTGTTGCGTATTCCCAGCTCCTTACTCCCACGATGCACTGCACTGACAATACCAGCAGTGACGCTATTGGAAAGATTGAGAGGACTTCCCATTGCCAGCACCCACTCACCTGGACGCAGAGTGCTGGAGTCACTGAGAGTTAGGACAGGTAACTCCCCCTACAGTGGCGTAAAGCAAGATTTCAACAGAAGCAAGCTGAGCTCAGTAGTTCTGCTTTCCAACGTTCAAATAACTAAGTTTTATGTCACAAAAATTCAAAAAAGTAATTTGGTTAAGAATTCAACATTGTCAAATAAAGTGGGTCGATATGCAGCTTTAAGTATGGGATAAAAATTTTGCAGTAAAGTAAAAAGCTAACTTTTCTCAAGGACTAAAGGAAACATAGTTTTATCGATCCACTATGAAAAAACAAATATCCTATCTTTGACAACAACAGACTTATTATCTCATGTGCACAAAAATAATGTCCAGAAGTTTTATAAGACATGTGACTACTAGTAAGTATGTTATTTCTTAAAAAGCTCAATTTTTCACAGAGATTACAGACTGTAATCTCCACAATTTTGTCCAAACTCTGTATCTTTGTTCTATTTGCTATGAAAGAATATCTGGGATTTTCTTGTAACCCAAAACTCTGTGGTGCAACATGAAGACATCAAGTTGTGATTTTTAACGGTTTTGGAACAATAAAGATGTCTACTTTTCAGTCAGTCGATTTACATCACAATTTCCCACTTTTTCAACCCAGGCATCCAATTTTTTGTTCTAAAATGTTGGTAACTATGAATTTTGCAAGCTGGAACTTGTAAGAGTGACCTCAATACTATAAATAAGACTTGGGATTATGTCCAGGTCACAAATGATGTCCTACCAGTTTTCATATCGTCTGCATATACTCACATTATGTACACCTGTGAATAAGCTGGTTGAAATATTTACTGTGACAACCACTGGTATTCGGTAACTTACTCGTCATGTTTCAAATACTCCCTTGCCCTGGTTGTTTCAAGTTCCCAGTTTTTCACTATGAGATGTCTATACCTAATCAAAACAACAGTGCACTTGAGCAGACAAAAATCAGATGCTATGACTTACGTACACAGTTGATTTTAAGAGTAGCCAGGTCTGACACTTGGTCCACTGCTTGGACTGTGCCAGAAAACTCGCGTCCATCTGGAAGCTTGACTACAACATTCTTCTTATTGGCGACAACATGAGCATTAGTGAGAATGAGACCATCTTTTCTGACAACAAATCCAGATCCATTTGAAATTGAAACCATCTGACCACTCAACGGGTGCCTGAAATACATGTCAATTACTATTAATCATGTAGGCTTACGCCAATGTTGCAGCACATGTTTCAGATCAGTGTTAAGACACCGAAAGTTAGTTTTGTTTCCTCTTGCCACAGGAGTTATTGTTCAGCATTTGTTACCATTTTAAGCAGCCTGTATCCGCCTCAGGCTATCTACCTCACCAGGCCGAGAGGTGTCACATTAACGTGAGAGGAAGGCGATGACACAAAGCAATGACATCAATGAATCTAACAATGAGTGTGTGCCTCTATTTCTGACTATGGTGCGGTGTCCTAAAGAAGTAACAAAGCCACCTGGTTACTTTGTAATCAATCCTGTAGTGAATTTTTTGAGGTGTTCACGACTGCAATGTGTTCCTGGCTTTACAGACCAAACTATAACAGGAGCTGACCGCTCACCATTGCGGAAATGTGAGAGCCAATGTCAATTTGTAAATGTTAATTTAGTTTAGGACAAGCAAGGATCATATCGCATTGTGGTCGTGATAGACCGACCCGAAAAACTTTGCCTCATTTTCGGGTCGATGGAAACTCCTGAGAAAACCACAAACCTTTATTTGGCTGGTAACAAGCGCTTTCAAGGCGTGAAATTCACGCCTACACAAATTACATGATGGCGTTATAAGTTCCCTTAATTGCCAGACCAGGATTGCCTCTACAGCCTGAATAGGTAATACACTATTGAAATCACTGATCAAAGTGTTTCAAGTTTATAGTCCCTGTAACTCTTGAGATTCTATCACTATAATTTTGAGTAAAAATAATGTTGTATACCACGAGAATATTTATGATGTAAAATTTTAGCCTGAACGGAATTTGTGAAACGACAACTCCGAAGGTGGAATTCTGTTACATTCCTGCAGCCTATGCCAGGCTAAGCCAACATTGTAAGTAAGCTAACACAAGTTCCAATTGTAAGATCTAACCTTGAGCTGGTAACAATGTAACTGATGTGATGGGGATATGTGGTTGGCTTCAAGACCTTTTGGTGCGAGCAAAATGTAACAAGTGAACATGTTGCAGTCAGAGATAAAATGTATGATGCAAATTACTCTGAAATTGACATGCTACGAGATGCTCCGGAATTGCCTTGTAAGTTGTAGGTGACAAGCTTGAGTTCACAAATCTCACCTTCCTTTTATTTCTATGAATACTACTGCAGGCGCAGCCTTTTCAACAGTATCTGCAATGAAGTTGTATCTTTGGCTGTTGGGCCTTGTATCTTCTCCACTAACAAACGGTCTAGCGGCAGCAACAGTTGGTACAATCCGCGATTCATCGAGCAGGGCTTCCTTCCTGAAATACAGCCAGTGAAGTCCATATCCAGTCGCAGCGATGGTGAGTGCTCCAGTTACGTAACCAAAAGTGATTCCATTCTTTAGTCGATTGGGTGGAAATTTCGTGTCGTGAAAATATCTGCAACACCGCCCACATGTTAAGTCTCTTAAATTTTGTAGAAAGTTGATTTTTTCCTTGGGAGCAAATGTTCGTAAAATTTTAATGGTCGCCGCCATTATCAATGACGTACCAGCGAAACTGTGTTAGCCTAAAATCAATTTTAAAATAGCTTGAGAAAGTACTATCCCGCTGTCAAATTAAATTTAATTTTATGCTTTTTCTTGTAAAATTAAATATAGATCCCACTAGATAAACAAAAACAAACACTACACTGTGTTTATATAAAAAAGATATGTGTGCTCGTAATTCAAAACTTCAAAACATGGCGGCAATTGTGGACGATGGAGATGTTGTTTTGGGACAAGCAAATATTTGGCTATTCGACTTTTTGTGCTATAAAGCATGGCATGAGTTTGAAGAGCATAGCACTGTAGACCAGAAAACGGGTCGCCAGTACCTGCTTGGTAATTTTTAAAATTGCGTGCTGAGAAACCGCGGAATTTAATCACCAATTCAGTGACGGGTTTCAGGAGGGGGGGGGGGTTGTTTACAATTCGACTGCGTTAATGTACATACTTGGTATTTTAATAGTTATATCAGAACAGAACTGAAATTGACGACTTTTCACAGTTAATCATCCATTGGAAATCACTGCAGCACGTTGACAACTGAATCCCTGTACTCAGAACTAATTAACACAGTTAGCCACTGATGATGACTATAGCCGCCGTACAGTAAACATCATTAATAAATAGAGAATAGTTTACGTGACACGTGATTGCGCTCTCGTGTCATGTCAGCCATTAAGGCATCCTCACGTTTGTACATTACACTTATACACAAAACCAGATAAGTGCTGACAGACATAGACAATAACCGTCGGGTATGAGCAAGATAAATGTCCGTCTGAAACATACAAAATAAATATATTAATACTGTGAGGTGAACTCTCTATAAACAATGAATGATAATTAATAATAACAGCTATTACACGTATGCGCCAGAAAATAGATAAATGAAAGAACTCCGGACATTCGACTTGCTCAATAAAGCATTATTAGAAATACTCAAGGGTTATTGTCTAATAAAGGAGACAGCTGACAGATCAATGTTTACACAGTCCAGCGCTCTCTGATAAGCTCACGTAATCCAGCAGTTGCGTTGTAAACAGCCTACCTGATGTTAACAGAGATTTAAAAAACTTTCAATAAATGCTGTGAAGATGATTTTATGAAATACTATCACCAAAAAAACAACTGTTGACTTTCATAGAGATCTGACTTAGCTTTCGCCTGCTGACGAATTCATTTGCATGGCTGTAAACTCTTTTGGCCCTTTTATAACCACAGCATTATGTATTGAAACAAAATGCGCTTGTTTAATGGAGCATGATTCTATAGATCAGATCATAATCTTGGAAATTTCTTGGTTTGAAAAGTTCAGAGGAACGGTATGTAACAAGTGGGTGACACTGCACGATTCTTAAATAGGATAATAAACCCTGGTTTTGTGATTTCAACCAATGCTCATATTGCCACCTGCTGAGTGCACCATTGTCTTTTCGCTTGAAAAGTAGGATTTTACTAAAAATTCCGGAACATGTGGCTAATGCTTGTGGCTAATAACAAGGAACATTTTTGTTATTTTGAGGTGATGAATTATATCTGTGGACCTCATTTCAACGTGTTCTTTCTCAAACCTTCCTCTCAACTCTTACAGGGACATTTGCCGAAACAGGCGGGGACGACAATGACGACGTCATCAAGGCCAAGCGACTCTTTGTAACACTTCTGTGTCAGTTAGCAGATGGAACCGAGTGTTGTGCAAAGTGTGTTGGGTTTATCCATTTTTTAAATTTGTATGACAAACTGAATGGTTCGTCACGTCATGTAGTTAAAGCTATATAACCGCCTTCCATCAAAGACTTTAACTTAGGGCACTTGCCGTAAAATTGGCCTCAACTCTGTTACTTTTTTGGATTATAGATGGGGTTTGGTCATGAGATGAACTTGGTCTTGGGAATAGCAAGCAATTCGTTATTGCTTGATATCAGGGTCATCAAGTTATTGTGTCACGGCGTATCATTTTTGTGATGAGCGTGGTCTAACCCCACCCAACTGGCTGTTCTTGCATAGCCCAGATATAACTCAGTATCTTAGTAAAGAACACCTGGAGTCCCAATTTTTAGCAGGAAATGGTCTAGATCAAACATTGATTTCTTTGTCTTCCGGTGGCCAGTGTATAGCCACTTTTAGATAGCATCTTTGATAATGTACATTCAAGTAAACAGTTGTGTTCTCTACATGCGTGTGCCAGTGATATGATCTATGGTGTGCTTTCCCAACAATATTGTGATTTATTTCAGTTACCTGGAAGACTTGGATGAGAAGAAAACTAGCATGGAATGGGCACTATCTACCTGTGGCCAGCTGTCTGACGCAATCAGCCACAGGTATCCCTCTCTTATGACACCCCTCAGTGCCGTCAGGGAGTCCATCAGAGTACAGGTGTGCACCGAATACTAGACAAAGTCAATCGTGAACATTTGATTTTGGACATGGAAACTACAAAAAGTTGGAGAAATTAAGTTCATTCTGGAACATGCTATACCTATGTGTTTAGTCATAATTCACATCGTGTGTCATATTTTATTTTTACGTATACAGCATATGTGTTGTAAATGGTAGTAATGATCGTTATAAAATGTGGTCTAATGTATAAACAGTCTTTAATTTGACAAGTAGCAGATTGCCACTGGTGAGCTCAGTCTTGATATTGTAAACTCGATGCACTTTGTATGCATGTATTACATTTGGTTACTGGTATCTGTGGGCACATAAATGCCCTGTGCGGTTGATGAAGAAAACGTGCGACTGCAGATTGACTTCATTACGCATTTGTTGTCCACAAATATAATGCAAATAAGCAGCAGTTGTCTGTTCACAATTAGTGAAAAAACGTTTTAATTGCAATAAAAATAACAAACTCAGCTCACTAAGCAACCGTAGCTAGCTTCAATACAAGAAAGCAGCTGAATGAGACTACGCCCATACTAGGATTCCGAGTTATATTGAAAACATTTGCCCAAACAGCGAGTCGTTACACAGAGAATATACTACATAGTTTCATCATCCATAGGCATGCACAAAGTACATATTACATGTTACGCTCTTATCTTAAGCAAAGTGTTTGCTCTGATAGAATTCAGTCAAGTTAAGGCGTTAATTTATTACATAATTCTAATCTCATGGCACAGCCATACTGTGGCACTACTCGAATGTAAATGATTTTTCACTAACGCAATTCGAAGAGAGGCAAAGAGGCGTGAGTGTACCGACCAATCACATATCCACTGTAATTACATAATACATAGATCCAATGAACCGGAGTGTGATCAGCAACAGCCACAATCTTCATTATGACTCCTGTGAAAATGTTGCAATTTGTAATGCAAAACATCATTTGAAAGTTAGTGTTACGTTGTACCTCGGTGTCCAGTGTATTTGATTGGCTTTTGATTTTGAATTCCCTTGTCTGGCACAATGAGGTTTGTGAAATTCTAAAATGTAAATTCTGCTCTTGCTGAAAAAACATTTTGTTATATTTGTATCAAAAACTCAATAGTTAATATGTATATTTTAAAGATAAACAGATTGAAATGTTCTCTCCAGATTGCCCAAGTGCTTCGCTTATGGTAAATTTTGACTATCTTACAATTGTTAGAAATTGAAATGGTTTATTTGTGAAATTTTGCACAACACATCAAAGCATTCATACCACAGTGGATTGAATGTTGCTCTTAATGGTGTTAACATAATGATTGTTATCTATTGCCAGCCTGGTTATATTTGAGAGCCTAGCTTTCGGGCCCATCCATTGCACTTCATTACCTTTATTTGGTTTATTCAAGATAAAGTTGAGTTCTATGTAAAATGTATTAAAAAGTCTGATTGCATGCGGAATGACCCAGTTGATCCATTTAGGCCAAGCATCTTGAACACTCAAAGACAATGAAATGACAGTTTGGTATTATATCATTTCTAATAGGTTCAAGAGAAAAGGGTTAATAAACGGGTATCGTTTCTCTAAATTTGACACAAGAATGGGATTCTTTTGGTATTAAGAAACGTGAATTGTTGGTGTCTGTGGATCTTTCATTACCATAAATGCATTCATAGGAGAGTGTATGCATTGCAGGCTGTCGCCACCAGCTGTCAGACTGGCCACTTCTCTTGTGCTGGCGAGGTGTTTGACAAAGTGTTCACAAGTCCTGAAGTGAGCAAGAGTGCAGTAAGTGTTCAGTAATTTATTCAACTATTATGAGTGTGTGATTGTAGTTTTGAACAGTCAATGTTCATTTGTTCAACTATCATGTATGTGTGATGGTAGTTTTGAACAGTCAATGTTCATTTGTTCAAATGCTAAGTATGTTTTAGGCAATGGTGTACAGCAGTAAGTGTTCATTTGTTCAACTACTGGGTATGTGTGTCAATTAATGCTGGGCAGTAATAAATGTCATGCAACTGTTTTCAAAATAAAAATGGACCAAGTCAAAATTCAACGAAGTTTCAGCACAAAAAAATGGCTGAATATCTTTGGACTGGATCCATTTCAATTCTCCTTAAATGTGAACAAAGTTTCGACTGTTTTACTCCATGCACATTGTCGAAAGCGCGACAGCTTCCTTGCATTAAGTTTATTGTTGCGTGACTGCATTATAGTGTCTTACTCATCGGTGCGTCTGGCGTTCACTGCTGTATCGCCGTTACCCCTTGATTGATGTACTTTCTCATTTTCGTATGTATTTGACGTATTGTGCGTCACACCATCACTTTGCAAATATTTCTTAGACTTAGTCTATCATAATGAGAATATTTCTTAAACTTAGTCCAGTATAACGAGAATATTTCTTAGACTTAGCCTTGTATAATGAGAATTTCAGCCAGCAATGGTTTTGAATGGAGAGAGATATTAATCTAGTCAATTTTAGGCATTCGCCGCAGGTTTTTCTCCAGCATCAATGGCTATTTATCTATTCCAAAGAGTTCCTGTTGAAGTCTCTGATAATATGATAAATGCTCTGCTCCACACAAAAGGGTCATAGATCAGCCTCACTGATATTGTTGGCAGTGGGCGCTCCGTGCTTCTTGTACTTTCCTTGTATCAAAGTACATGTTACCGTGGAACAAGTCGTGGTCCAAATAAGGTCGAAACACTGGAGGAGTATCTGAATTCTTTAATGCTTTTCAGTTTTACATGTAGATTATAGCCTGTTTGCTCTCTAAAGGTCTTCAGTTCAGAAAACTGGAAGTCGAATGACTAGTCTCACTAATCTACACTCCGTCTTACAAGTAGCCTGTTTTCTGTTGAATCATCATCAGCTTAGAAGACTGGACGACTGATTGGGCGGACTGATCCACCCTGTTGTGTTCTGTAGTTATAGTCAGAAAAATTATCAAACAAAGCACTGTTTCCCTGTCATGACTGGTCATACAGACTAGCTACTCTGACAGTGAAAACTGCTTGCACTCAGCCACCATGACAGGGAAGTCCGCTTGCACTCAACTGTAGGGACGAGAACTCCATGTCATCTTGTCTGCGTGGCATGCACTGGAGCCCGGCCACTTCCCAATAACTTAAGCTCAGAAGTCTGGAAGTAGGATTGGACTCACTACTGGATTCTGTTCTGATTTACAGGTAGCCCGTTTACTGTCAAAGATCATCAGTTCGGAAGACTGGGATAATGACTTTCTCCAGAATCAGACGTACGAGGCATTTCTGGAGGAGGTTAAAATACAGATGAGTCACGTGTACAACGTGTTGTTCTGCGTCAAAAAGGGGTTGCCATTTATTGTCCATGTGAGTCTCTTCAAAACACCTATTTCTTTGATGATAAAATGGCCCCATTTTCAAAAAAATGAAAGGAAACAGTACAGAAGTGGTTCTATCTGTTTCTTTAAGGTCTGAATTAGTGGAATTTGAAGGATACTAAATGAAACATGTTCCAACTTTGGCATGTGAGTAGAAATGTTTAGCAAATTTGAAATGTTGCCATAACATTAGTGTTCACTTTTTAAACTCATGTTGAATATTAATTTTGGCAACTCCATCTCAAATATAATGTTAAAAGAACTTAATTTGATAGTTAATATATGAATGGGAAGCCATACACCGGAAACATTGCAGAATGATCAAACAATAGAATGGCAGTCACAAAATGAAACAGGAAAGCGACAGGAGTCGGGGTCAGAGCTGTAATATGTTGTTTTAGGGGTGTGTCTTCCCGACTTTTGATTAAAAACAAAACATTCAGAAAAGTATTGGAAGTCAGAGCAGTACTCACTACCAAAATACGACTTTGTGAAGGTTAACGATAACCTGCCAGGTGGGTTGGCAGGCCTAGTGTTCAGTTTGGGCTGTTATGTCAAATTCTATGAGAATATTTTGAGAACTACCTTGGTGTGGCGGTGTCCCATCACGTGTGCTCAAATAAGTCATATGTCCCTTTATTACAGACAGCTGCTCTTGTTCAGTGGAGGAGGGGGCACAATATACCTGACAAGTACAAGGAGCAAATTGAGTCCACCACGGACGAAGGTAGTTAGTGGTCAAGGGAAACCACTGTTTGTTATGCACCAACTTGTTGGTGAACAGGTAATAGTCTGATATAACGTGCCTTTGTTTAGCAGTTGTCTTCATTGAATAACGGGCATCAAAAGGTTGTCAAAATGTGGGCACGTTATATCAGACTGTTGTCAGTGAACACCGGCCTGTAAAAAGTTGTGTGGTTGTGCTTAAAGCAGCAGTTGTCTGCCACTAACTCAATGCTCTTGACAATCTTAATAAGAAACTGTTTTTCATGATGAGTCCTAATATAAAGCGATATTCAAATATGTGCATCATCAAAATTTTTGTTTTGCAAAAATAGTAGACAATTAGCATGCAGGGATTTTGTTTCTTAACTGTGCTCTTTCTGAAATTGCTTTTGTAAGAAGGTATCACATTGCTCTGTGCTGTGTTTAGGTCAGTGCTCTTGATAACATCAGGAATTCTGGCTTCTTTGTGAGATCTTGTATCTCTTTAATTATCTGCAAGTAGCATGCCATGAAAAATAATGGGTCTAGAAGTGTGGCCCAGTGGGACCACGACCTTCAATAAAGGAAGCAAACACTTATCTTTCTAGGCCACAATGCCTCCAGTAGGCTAATACAATACAGTAGGGGAGCCTTGCAGAACCTGTGCATGGTTCTTTTGTTGTGGAATTTCTGGTTTAAATTATTTGTTTTTGTTCTTTTTTGCAAGAATGCCAGACTGGAGTTTATGCTCCAAGGTTTATGTCCTTTTGTCAAATGCATCAATATGCTGAGAATGATATATAAAGTTTGGTTTACAGAATATTCTCAAAAACCTAGGTCTTAGGCTAATAATGTTTTAAAATAGCTAAACGTTTTTGGATGTTCGACAATTATTACTTTTAAATGTGGAGCAGTGGCCTAGCTTGAGAAAGTCAATTTGCTCATATTTTGCCTAGAGGTGTCACTGTCAGTNCATAGATCAGATAGATCAGCCTCACAGATATTATTGGCATTTGGCGCTCTGTGCTTCTTGTACTTTCCTTGTATCAAAGTACATGTTACCGTGAAACAGGTCGTGGTCCAAATAAGGTCGAAACACTGGAGGAGTATCTGAATTCTTTAATGCTTTTCAGTTTTACATGTAGATTACAGCCTGTTTGCTCTCTAAAGGTCTTCAGTTCAGAAAACTGGAAGTCGAATGATTAGTCTCACTAATCTACACTCCGTCTTACAAGTAGCCTGTTTTCTGTCGAATCATCATCAGCTTAGAAGACTGGAAGACTGATTGGGCGGACTGATCCATCCTGTTGTGTTCTGTAGTTATAGTACAAGTCAGAAAAGTTATCAAACAAAGCACTGTTTCCTTGTCATGACTGGTCATACAGACTAGCTACTCTGACAGTGAAAACTGCTTGCACTCAGCCACCATGACAGGGAAGTCCGCTTGCACTCAGCTGTAGGGACGAGAACTCCAGGTCATCTTGTCTGCGTGGCATGCACTGGAGCCCGGCCACTTCCAATAACTTAAGCTCAGAAGTCTGGAAGTAGGATTGGACTCTCTACTGGATTCTGTTCTGTTTTACAGGTAGCCCGTTTACTGTCAAAGATCATCAGTTCGGAAGACTGGGATAATGACTTTCTCCAGAATCAGACGTACGAGGCATTTCTGGAGGAGGTTAAAATACAGATGAGTCACGTGTACAACATGTTGTTCTGCGTCAAAAAGGGGTTGCCATTTATTGTCCATGTGAGTCTCTTTAAAACACATATTTCTTTGATGATAAAATGGCCCCATTTTCAAAAAAAAAAATTAAATGAAACAGTACAGATAGTGGTTCTGTCTGTTTCTTTAAGGTCTGAATTAATAGAATTTGAAGGATACTAAATGAAACATGTTGCAACTTTGGCATGTGAGTAGAAATGTTTAGCAAATTTAAAATGGTGCCATAACATTAGTGCTCAATTTTTAAACTTATGTTGAACATTGATTTTGGCAACTCCATCTCAATTATAATTATTAAAGGAACTTAATTTGTTTTAAGTCTGTTGTTGATGCCACTGGTGGCACCAATCTCTTCAAAGGAGAGACTGAAAATGTTTACAAACTAAAAAGAATCTATTCAACAAAGGAGAATTGCCACATGTGCATTTTTCTCGTGCTTTTAGAAATTTTTCAAAATCTTTCTCGAAATTGAGGATAGTTTTTGTACTTCTACTGGAAGTTTTGCATGCTTAAACGCGGGTACTGAAGTGTAGAATGAAGTCATACGCCGTATCAAACTCCAATTACACACTAAATATCAACCTGCACACGTTGAAATTCTGATAGCGTGAACACATTTTTCTGTAGAAATAGTATGGCGAATGTAACTGCCCAGATATCAAGTCATTCGAAAGAATTTATTCACTCCTCCATTTGTATTTTTGTGAATTTGTGAAATGAAGCATTCACTTGGCCAGGCCACTACATGATATCATTAGGTCAAAAACTGAGATTACAAGACAGCAGACGATTTGATTTGTCGTTGTTAGAGGCATAGCAAAGAGGCGACATATAACCGGTGGTACTGTTTGCGGTTTCCTAATCATGTCAAGGGAATTTGATTTGGTTTGTACTAACACACTGAACAAAAAGTTTCCTTCCATTCTTTTGGTTCATGTCCATTTTACAAATTTGTGAAAAGCACTTTGATGGCCAATCAGCTGTGTTTGAGAGCTGAGTATTGGCAACAATTGTCACTGTCATGCTGGTGTTGACTCATGAACATCAGCTGTCGATGGATAATCACAACAAACCATTTCTCAGAATATGCGAGCCCGTCCTATAATCTTGATGAAACATATTGAGAATGGGATGAAATGGGCAACTCTGTTCAAAAACATGCAGTGAGTGTGACACCGACTATTTTTTGTATTTTCTCAAATCGAAACCACTGTTTCCAATGTTGATTCCTGGGTTGCCAACTGCCACAGATTGTAAAGTGTTTCCAACTTTAAATCCTGGGCTGCCAACTGTTACAAATTGTAACCAGAGTTTCCTACTTTGATTCCTGGATTTTCAACTGTTAGAGAACAGATGTACCTGTATTCTACATAATTATGTAAGTCCATTAAAATGGTTACTTACGAGTTGCAAATGTTTGAAACCAAGTTTAGTATTTTACTACAGGACTCTCAGTCTTCCTCATGGTCTGTGCGGCCATTCTAATGAACAGCATCCTTTACTCATGAACTCCTTCTTTCTTAACGAGGTGTAGTTGTTTTCTCACCAACCACAGTCCAGCTCTTCCTGTTTTTGTTATTTTCATATTAATCGCTTTGAGCAGGTGGTAATTGAAATTCCTTAGCAACGAACAACGAGTATTTTCTCACGTGACAGTATTAATACAAAATGCCTGTTTTCCACTTAATGACATGAAAGACATTATGCAGGACACATGATACCCCAGAGGACTCTTAAATGTACAATAAATAGCAATATTTCAGTTGTTTATGCCTTAAACTTTATTGCTTGAGATAAGACTGGTCTTACGCTTATGATTGTACTGTTTTCACTACAACATGTAGGTGTCTTCTACTTGCCATTTGGTCTTACCGAAGTTTCGTCCCCTGAGAAAATCCAGCAGCAGGCTCTGAGGCACTTAATGTATTTATAAATGGGAAACCACACACCGCAAACATTACAGAATGATCAAACACTAGAATGGCAGTCACAAAATGAAACAGGAAAGCAATGGGAGTCGGGGTCAGAGCTGTAATATGTTGTTTTGGGGGTGTGTCTTCCCGTCTTTTGATTAAAAACAAAACATTCAGAAAAGTATTGGAAGTCAGAGCAGTACTCACTACCAAAATACGACTTTGTCAAGGTTAACGATTACCTGCCAGATGGGTTGGTAGGCCTAGTGTTCAGTTTGGGCTGTTATGTAAAATTCTATGAGAATATTTTGAGAACTACCTTGGTGTGGTGGTGTCCCGTCACGTGTGCTCAAATAGGTCATATGTCCCTTTATTACAGACAGCTGCTCTTGTTCAGTGGAGGAGGGGGCACGATATACCTGACAAGTACAAGGAGCAAATTGAGTCCACCACGGACGAAGGTAGTTAGTGGTCAAGGGAAACCAGTGTTTGTTATGCACCAACTTGTTGGTGAACAGG
This sequence comes from Phoronis australis, assembly GCA_002633005.1. Taxonomy (NCBI): domain Eukaryota; kingdom Metazoa; phylum Phoronida; family Phoronidae; genus Phoronis; species Phoronis australis. Next base: position 1,627,549 of record NMRA01000010.1, read on the forward strand.
TAATAGTCTGATATAACGTGCCTGTGTTTAGCAGTTGTCTTCATTGAATAACGGGCATCAAAAGGTTGTCAAAATGTGGGCACGTTATATCAGACTGTTGTCAGTGAACACCGGCCTGTAAAAAGTTGTGTGGTTGTGCTTAAAGCAGCAGTTGTCTGCCACTAACTCAATGCTCTTGACAATCTTAATAAGAAACTGTTTTTCATGATGAGTCCTAATATAAAGCGATATTCAAATATGTGCATCATCAAAATTTTTGTTTTGCAAAAATAGTAGGCAATTAGCATGCAGGGATTTTGTTTCTTAACTGTGCTCTTTCTGAAATTGCTTTTGTAAGAAGGTATCACATTGCTCTGTGCTGTGTTTAGGTCAGTGCTCTTGATAACATCAGGAATTCTGGCTTCTTTGTGAGATCTTGTATCTCTTTAATTATCTGCAAGTAGCATGCCATGAAAAATAATGGGTCTAGAAGTGTGGCCCAGTGGGACCACGACCTTCAATAAAGGAAGCAAACACTTATCTTTCTAGGCCACAATGCCTCCAGTAGGCTAATACAATACAGTAGGGGAGCCTTGCAGAACCTGTGCATGGTTCTTTTGTTGTGGAATTTCTGGTTTAAATTATTTGTTTTTGTTCTTTTTTGCAAGAATGCCAGACTGGAGTTTATGCTCCAAGGTTTATGTCCTTTTGTCAAATGCATCAATATGCTGAGAATGATATATAAAGTTTGGTTTACAGAATATTCTCAAAAACCTAGGTCTTAGGCTAATAATGTTTTAAAATAGCTAAACGTTTTTGGATGTTCGACAATTATTACTTTTAAATGTGGAGCAGTGGCCTAGCTTGAGAAAGTCAATTTGCTCATATTTTGCCTAGAGGTGTCACTTTCAGTTTAGCCTTTACACTGTCTCTTTTCTCCACTTCCAGTTGTGACATCTCACTCTCGCCTGGAGTCGAACAAGATGACAAACAGAATCAGTGATGATGATAGTGCAGATGACTGTTACGACAGGTAGGGCTTCTTAAGGGGTGTGCCTATTAAGTGCATGCACCATACTATACCTAATATGTTTAACACTTTTAATGTAGAATGAAGAAAGTAACTTTTACAAGTAGGTTTATTTGAGTGATGGCAAAGAGTCTTCAGCCTATGTGTTGAGACGTTATTTGTTGTGCTAGCAAATATGTGATGTATTTTTGCTCAATTTTTGGGTTGAACGAATAAACATGGTGCTTACTCGTCATAGTAACCCTACAAATTGGCATTCTCGCTATAGACAAGTAATGGAAATGAAAAAAGGTAAAATCTCTGGAAAACTGAAATAGCATGAAACCATAAAAATTGTCATTTATCATCTAAGCCAACACTTTCTTGATCTAATGTTAAAGTTGCATATAAAGTAGTTCTCTTCCGCATTTTGACCAATAGTCACAGTCGGGGACTCACCTTGTGAGCCGAGCTGGTTCCCAGAGGATTTTGTGTTCTGTCAAAAAAAATGCATCTGGCTAGAACTTGCCATTACTGGTACGTTTTCAACCAGTTGCCCTCTTCTGTAGCTTTTGAAAGTTGAGTAACAAGTGAGTTTATCTGATCGTAACCAACCCTTTGTTTGTAACATTTCTATCAGCAAAGTTTTTTGTAACGAAATGTTGTGCCCTCTGTGAGTTAAGTTGTATACCATATGTCTTGCCAAGTTTTTGGGTAATCGTCTATTGTTGTGTTTCTTTGGTAACACGATGTGTCATATGCTCACGCAGTGTTTCCATAGAGACATAAGTAGTAGCATGTGACAAGTTACTTTTTCCTATTTTGTCTGAAGTACAGTTATAATGTATCCATGGAGACGGTGAGGTTTTGAAATGACAGACATTGTTACACACTTTATTGAGAGCAGTTATCGGTCATTCAAAGTGTCTGCTATTTTAGCTTATAGATAGAATTGTTCGTTGTGATATTTTGTTGGAAGTGCAGAGACCTTCCATTTGCTTTATCTAGTCAAGTTTTGGTCAAACATTGAACGTATGTAGTTACATAGTTCTGCCTGACATTGAAAATGTGAGAACACTTATGCTAAGCAGAAATTTGAGTTACAGAGAAGTGAAACTACCACATTTATAGAAAAAAAGGATACCAAACCCTGTTTTTGGTGATTTCAACCAATCACCATTCGGTCCTCTCCTCATGCATCGTTGGCGTTCCACTTGAGTAATTAAAGCATGATTGAGCTAAAAACTCTCACTGCGGTTCTTGGTGTGTGGTCTTTCATAACAGTTGCCTTATAACTCGCCTGACATGTAGGCTGCACTTGCCCGTTTAGCCGACTTTGAGAGGCATTTTCAAATTTTGCTCCAACTTATGATGTTTCAGAGAACTAGATGGGAATGTCGTTTCCAGCATCTGTTGTTTCTCGAAAACCGGGTTTGGTATCCTTTTTGACTGAAATCAGTGTTTTTAGCAATTTTAAAGTTGTTGCCCTCTTAATCCTGCAGAGTAATCAGTCGAGCGAGAATGAATGAATTGTACAATCGGCTGGGCATGGCTGAAAGGTTGACAGATGATGAACGGTCAGAAATGGATAAGCAGGTAATCTGCATTCTAGTATTTTAACTTCTCTTTCAACTGGAAACCTTCCTTCAAACTCAGTGCAGAATCATCTGTTTGTAACGGTAAGCCACATATTGGGTAAAGCATGTAATCGCATTTATGTGACTGTGTGCATTGCCAAACACTGTCTGTTGTACATTAGGTTTGCGTTTGTATGTTGGGTGTACGTGTCTACTGGTGATGTTTCATTCAAACACATATCTTATTATTTGTGGGCTTTGGGATGCTCATTCCTGTTTTGCTTGATGTATGTGAAGCACTAATATGTTTTCACATGTCTTAGCTGGTGCAGACGACTGCACTGTGACTATGCACCGCTCTTAGCTTGGTGACTTTGGGCATTGCCATTCCATTTACAACATAGCAAACATTTTACAGTTATTTGAGAAAAAAGAACATAATTTATTCAAATGTCATAATTTGTTCATTGTTGTAAAACGACTACTTTATGGCATTTTGGAAAATTGTCGAATTCCTTTAACTAGTGTCACTCTAACTTGAATTTCCTTTGCAGATCAAACAAATTAGGCAGTCTTATGGAAAAGTGGATAAGCCATGTATGTACTGGGTTTCTTTTTCTATTTACTGTTTGATGGTGTTGGAAATGAACGTTTTCAATTATTTTTATAACAAAAATGTTTTCATGGTTGTCTTTCTCAGCATCAGTTTCAGGTTTTTAGAACAAGCATTTAACCCACTTTTTTAAAAGATCTAAATTCAGGCTTGTCTATTTTCTGTTCCAAAACTGGTCTCTTTTTGTTCCTTATTCATTACACACAAATTATTTCTGGGATTGGGAAGAACTCAAAACCCTTGGTGTCTTGATTTTGGGGCTTAATATGACCCTGTGAGTGAAGTTTAAATTTGAAATCACGAGCTGGGAATTTCCTTCATCTAGTAAAACCCCTGTCGGGACGGAGATCTTTTCAGACTTAAATACGGATCACATGATGCGGTCAACGTATGCCATATGAAAACCAATAGTTGTTATTCACATGATATCAACAGGCTCTTTTATGCCAACACAACTAATAACAGGTGACCATCTTACAATTGGTTCTGCACATGGCGAGTCTGCATTGCATAGTCAATGCTAAGATTCTGCACTGCAGTCAGTAGTGCAGGCTGAGGCTATGCCTTAGCCATGGTTACAGTCTCAATATGGAGAACAGAATCTGGCGGTTTATTGCCAGACGTGCAATGTTATCATCTGGTATCGAGGAAACGAAGTCATGTATGGGGGTCCCATGTTCAGTACCTGAGTCTTACCTGGGTGGCCAAGTGCAGATTTAGTTTTATCTGTATTCTACGTTTTTAGGACCTTAAGAATCACTACGTATGGTTTGCAAATGTTACGGATTTTGAGAATTTGTTGCTCTGAGAAGTCAACTGAGATTAAAGTCATCTCAGTGTAAAATTATTGGCGTTTTGAAGCTCAAAATCAGCAAAAAATCGGGGCAGAAAATATGAAAAAATGAAGGATCCGAAATAATCAAGAGCTCAATATCCTACCAATGAGACGTGTCCTGAGTACCAAAAATGTATAATGTAGTTTGTATAATGAGATCTTGGTTGTATAATTGGTAAATTATCGTTGCTTTGTGAAAAAGTGACCAATGAAAAGCAGTTGCTTACTTGGCTTTGCATTGTCACAAGGAGAATTTTGGAGACAGATATTCCAAGGAATTGAATTATATTTAGAAAACGGTAGTTTAAGGAATTGACTGTTTCATTAACGCTAACTTCTAGACCCGGAATCTAATCTTTCTACTCGAAACAAACTCAAAATTATTTTTGGCAGTTTATCTGCTACTTTTGTGGAAACTCAAGATAAGTAGTTATCAGACTGTGCTCAAATACATTAAAGTTTACGCATACAAGTTTCTAGTCCAAGTTTGCTCTTGATGACCCTTATTTTCATGCTACAAATTGGAGTAAAAACTTGCAATTTCGAGTTCAAACTTAAACTTTTACCCGTAATGTTGGGTTTATTAACTTCAAGTTAGAACTAAAAAATTATCCACATAAGTCGTTATGTACTCAAGCACAGAATTATAGACACCTACCTTGAGTTTGCACAGAAGTAGAGTAGAAAATGTCAAACATAATTTCGAGTTCCATTTCGAGTAAAAAGATTAGAAACTGGGACCAGAACTGAGAGTCCGAACATCTTCAACATTGATGCGGAACAAGAATTACGACATATCGCGATTTGCTGGGCTGTCGTATGATTGGACGAAATCAACCATGCCAACAGCAGAAACAAGAACATGGATATGATGAGCCGAGCTTTTTTGTAGTTACACTATTTACCGATTGGTATTTAGCTGCGCTATCATGAGTGTCAGAGTGTTTTCAAGTTGCTGCGACCTGATTAGCTGGAAAGATTACCTTGATTGACATGTCGGGGCTGTCCATTACCAGGTTAAGTGTTTTGGGATTCTTGTCAATTGCAGCTTATAATCCCAAATTTCCGATGTCATGGTACAAATCTGGTGGCTCCCTGTGCAGCTGCATGTACATTGTATATTGTGCGTTACTGCTTATGTGTGTAAATTCTCATTGTAGTGACCTGCCGAGTCGGCCATGTCCCAGTTGTCCCAGCATTTCGACGTAGTCTTGTTCCAGTTACCAAAACTAAGGTGTGTCATTAACTAATAGATATTAACAGCGTGTGTTGCTTAGTCTCTGGCATATGAACTTTGGTGCCTTCAAGTACAAGGAAGTGGGGGAAAGGTAGATTGTGATACCATTTATGATTATATTTATGTTGCTGGTTTTTATTAAAGGCTTATGGTCAGATAATTAAATGCCATTTTTGTGCACCCATATTATTTGTTGGTGCATATTGACATCTCTGTGTGGCGTTCAACTGTCCAGCGTCCACTGGTGTATCTCCTCAGCTGCTTGCAGAACCGTTGGGTGACTGGAAGGTCTGTGGAGTGGATGAGGAGATGTTTTGGGCAAATTAAACTTCTGTTCCATTAAGCTGACATTTATTGTTAAATGGGATACAAATGCTGTTTTGCCCCCCTAGTGGCAATTTTAGTTTTTTGCATGAGTTTGTGTTTAAAAAAAAATCGTGTTCTGTGAAGCAATGTCATAGAATTTGACAAACATTTTTCTTGGGAGGAGTGCAGAGCTGATGTTGATTTTCGGACGAATCTGACTACTGCTAAGCCTCCCAGTGTTATATATTTTTATTTTAATGTGCCCACATATTTATATGTGCCATCATCTCTGTCTGGGCGTCTGTATCTCCTAAACCCCTAGTAGGATTTTGATGAGATTTGGCAGATGTGTTCCTTTGAATGACGTCAAATTTCGTACCTCTCCGACTACCGGTGTGCCCCCTAGTGGCAGTTTTATTTTTCACACTTACCTCTATCTTTGGAGGTCCTCAATGGATTTTCATAAAATTTGGCAGTTAGGCAACTATTAGTGAGATGATGATATCCTCTCGTTTTCGGACAGATTCGAGGTACTGTGTGACACCCAGTGGCCATTGTTACTGTTTTCAAGTCTATTTTATGGTGTCCGCCCTATCAACCAAATCAGTGTAGGGATGATTTTGAAAATTGGCCTATACATTCTTAATATAGAGGGTGGCTGACGACTTTACAATGACTTCAGCTACTGTGGTGCCTCTTAGTGGCATTTTTGTTTGCTTTTGCGCCCATGACTGTGTCTCCTAAACGATCTATGGGGACTTTATTTAATTTTGCTGGTGTATTTGTACGAAGTTGGCTACAAAGGACGACGACTTTTGGATGGATCGGACTACCGGTGTGCACCCTGGTGGCAATTTTAGTTTTTTACATTTACTTCTGCAAAGGTCGTCAATGGATTGTCTTAAAATTTGCCAGATAGGCATCTATTAGTGAGGTGACATTATCATACGGTTTTCAATTGACTTCAAGACATTTTGCATCACCAAGTGGCCATATTTATTGCCCTCTATCAACCAAACCACTCTAAGGATGATTGGGAAAATTGGCATGTAAGTTTCTAATGTGAAAAGGAGGGCTGACGATGACTTTCCGATGAGCTCGACAACTGTGGCGCCTCCTAGTGGCAGTTTTTTATGCCCATGGCTGTATCTCCTTAACCCTCTGCAAGATCTTTTAAATTGAGCAAGTGTATTATTTCATATGAACTTGACAACAAATGACGATGACTTTCAAATGGACCGTACTACCGGTGTGCCACCTAGTGGCAATTTTATTTTTTTAATTTTACCTCTGTATGTTCAAAGGTCCTTAAAGGATTTTCATAAAATTTGGCAGATAGGCATCTATTAGTGAGTTGATGCTATCCTCTGGCTTTCGGTTTGATTTGTGGTATTTTGCACTAGGTAGTGGCCATTTTTACTGTTTTCAAGACTTATTTGGCATCTGCCCCTCTGTCAACCAAACCACTTTAAGGATGGTTGTGGAAATTGGCATGTATGTTCTTAAGGTGAAGAGGAAGTCTGACGATGATTTTCTGATGACTTCATCTACTGTGAGTGTGACGCCTCTTGGTGGAAGTTACTTTTTGCGCCTATAGCCTCCCAGTGGCAATTTCATTTTTTTTGTTTTCCTCTTTCTCAGAAGTTCCTTGACGGATTTTAATGAACTTCGGTAAATAGCTTTGATGACACGTACCAGTTTTTGGATGTATTCGACGTATTTTGTGTCATGTAGTGGCCATTTTATGTTCCAAATAAACACCCCTAGAAGCACACCGTTTGCGGTGCATTCATGGGTACATTTCAACACTGCGCGTTGCTCTTGTTTATATATGCCTTGAAAGGATCCAATCAGCATCATGCGTAGCAGATGATAGCACAGCTTATGACGACTTTTAAGTGGGTGGTATCTACTACTGCTACATGTATACCCCCTTTTGGCAATTTTACCTTTTTGCCATGTTTCTGGGTGGAACTTTGACAGATGTGTTTCCATAACAACATCTGCTTTTTTTCAGGGCTCCAGCATGTTCTGGGTCTGCTTGTGACAATGTATTTTGGTGTCACATCTTTTGCTTTCTCCTGCCAAGTGGTCGCTGTGAAATTTGACCAAGGTGTTTCTTTGGACTTAAACCTGGCTGACTGTTTTTAATTTCTGTTACATCCCATGGTGGCAGTTTTAATTTTTGCATTTGCCTCAGTTTATACCAAATTTGCAGGATCTTCATGAAATTTGGCATCTAAGATTTTATCCTGGAGAGAATGACACTTAACTATTTTGGAGAGTTTTGACTTGTGTGTGAAAAAAGAGCACCTCTTACACCAATTGTATCAAGGATACACACGGTGGGCATACAGCTCTTGCGCCAATTCCAGGTCGGAAACAAACCTTTGCCATGGGCCACATCTTTACCATCCCTACTCACACACCTTTACCATAATTTTCAGTTTAAGTGAAAACATTTCGTGACCCAGTCTCTATGCATTGTGCAAATTACACAATATAAAAATGTGTACATCATGATATGACGTTCTGATACTTTCTGGCGTTAGGACTACAAGAACTGCAACTAAACATCGTGTAAAGTTACTTAATATTCTAATCCAAGACAAACCAGGATGCATACCTGGATAAACAATGTCTACAATGTTAGTCCTTAGATCTAACTAAGTGTCACTTAGTGTTGTGACTGTGGCTGCAGTCATTTCTTGCATTGCTCTATTTTCCGTGATGAAAGAGTGCTCTGCGAGTGATTACTCAACCAAGGGCTTCATCGCTAACAGGTGGCGCTGAATGCAGTAACAAGTCATGTGCTTTACCACTCGCTGGATGGCTGAATACCCGGGATGTGATTTGACTACGTTTTGTCCAGAGGATACAGTTATGAAAAATCAGCAAAATCCTCAGTCTTCACTCATTCTCCATGAACTTAAATTGCGACCTATGCAACAGCTTGTCAATGTTAGACTTTATCGTAACTGAATTAATCCCAGTGCTATAGCATTTAACTGGTGATTGATTGGAACGATATATGCTTCAAAACACTTGGTCCAAATTTCCGCTTCTAACCTTGACAACATTTTTGATTGTGTGGTAACAAGAGTAAATTTTCACACTACCGTGGGAGCAAAGTTTGAAATTTTTGAAAAAATGCCCTAGCCTCCTTCTACAGACCTGTGCCAAAGAAAATGTGCAACTTCAAAGTGGGATTGGGTCTGCAACGAATCCTCAGCATAATCGCAAAGTGCAATAAATACAGTAACGTTGCTCTCTCAATGTTTCACACAAATTGAGCCAGCCCTTTTTTGTGGTATATCGTAATAACAACAAGTCACATGACTAATAGGTACGAGAAGCGCCATCTGTTAGTGGTAAAGCCCCTGGTTGAGTCAGTACCTTTTTCCTGTGTGTGGTTTCAGTTAAGGTTCCGAGTTTTTGGCGCGTGGTAAATGTTTTGCTTCATAGCTAGAGCTCTGCGGCTCATATTAAGGGTTCATTTTCTTGCCTGTATACAGTCTCGAAAGGTAACTTATTAATTGTAATTGCAATGTGTGATAATTTAATGATAAGCCAGTTTTTATTTTGGTTACAGAATTATAGTTCCAAGTACGTATCATCACTGAGAAAGTTCTGGTCTGATGAAGAGAGTGAGAAGTTGTTTTTGGCTGTCAAGCACTGTGGTAAGTCATGCTCAAATATCATCTGCAATGCTGGCTTTATAGGGTGAAGGAGCTAATCATGAGATGCGTCTCATAGTAACTTGGTTATGAATTCACATCCTATGACAGTGTGGGTGGAATAGGTGGCCCTTTGGACTTAGTACTCAGCTGCTGCTGTGCCACCGAGTGTAATTTGTCTTAGGGTTTGTTTTTAAAATACATAGCCACGTGACCTAATTAGAGGCATGTTGGTAAGAAGTCAAAACTCAAATTCCACTGTCTTTCTATTTTCAGAAAGTGTTAAATTTATTGTTTTTTTAGATATTTGGCCAAATGCATGCACATACTTGTGGATAAGGTTCTACTTATCCATAAATAGTGCCAACTTGAAGTTTTCTATTATTTCTGCATGTGGTTGATCTTGTTATGTCATATTTCTAAATAATTTCTTATCATTCTTTTCAGGTAACAACTGGGCAAAAATTAAAGAAGACTACCGCTTTCACCTGAGAACAAATGTCAATCTTAAAGATAGGTGGCGCAGCATGCAGAAGTTGCCGATATATAAACAACTCCTCAAGAAACATGGAAAACCGTAATTGTAACTGTCGTGCAATACGTTATTGAGTGGTTGGATAAGCAGACTTTGATTATGCAAGTGTCTAGCTTGTTGTCAAACCATGTAATTAGCATGAGAATGTTTTGTAATAAACAGTTTAAACATATGCTTGTTTTGGTAAAGGGTTACTGTATATATTCCGTGTTAAGTTTGACGAAAGTGTGACCTGTGCTAATGGATTGTCGAACAGTTTCTTTATAGTCGGTGGGCCAGATCTCATAGCGTTCATCCTTGTGAGTACTTTGGTGGGGCAACCTAGTTTTTTCTATGTGGCTAGATAATATACCTATAAATCAAATTCTAAAAAGTTCCCACGTCTACACTTGCACATTTTTTTTAAAAAAGGCGTTTTTGTTGCACAAAATATGATGCACATTCCTGCCATTGATGGCGCTTTTCTATTGAATTGACCAATCAGAGAGCCAGATTGTATTGTTGTGCTTTGTCAGACGATAGTCTGTGTGGGTTTGTTTAAAAGGTAGCTATGCTTTGAAGTTGTGCGTAGATGGAGAGTGAATAATCAAATCCAGTAATTAATTTATTATATGATAACCCCTAATTAGACAAATGAAACCTATTGTTAATTAAGTAATCAACTACAAAGAGAAACTACGCTAGCGCCCTCTTTAAAGATTACTTTAATCAAACTACCAAACGATCAAATGTCTTATCTGCTATCCAAGCTAGGACTCTCCACTTGTTGGATGTCTGTCCTGTTGGGGAATCTTCGAACTACACACACTGTATAGCGACAGTGTACTTGTTGGTCACCGTCTCTGGTGATGCAACACTTGCAGGNGCAGACTTTGATTATGCAAGTGTCTAGCTTGTTGTCAAACCATGTAATTAGCATGAGAATGTTTTGTAATAAACAGTTTAAACAAAGCTTGTTTTGGTAAAGGGTTACTGTATATATTCCGTGTTTGATGAAAGTGTGACCTGTGCTAATGGATTGTCGAACAGTTTCTTTACTTTGTGATAAATAGTAATGAAACTGCAAAAGTCGTTGATAAGTTTCATCATTTTAACAAAACAACCAAGGTCAATGCTTAATTGAGCCTCACCAATGCTTAATTAAGCCTCACCAACTTTAAAAATACAACCAAAGTCGATGCTTAATTAAGCCTCACAAACTTTAACAACAGGTCAGTCCTGAGCACTTGAGGGATTGGAACCTAAGGCTTTTGATGTTGTGCGTCCCTTTTCTTGGACTGTGAGGTTGAAATGCACCAATTACTATCATGTGCAAAAGGTGCAAATGAAAGAAAAAAGTTACTATTGATGAGAATTGTAAGTGCTGCTCCTTTGTTGGGAAATCCCAGTCTTCCCATTTAGACTTGCTGAGTCACATTAATGGGATGACTTGGTTCTTGTCCATTAACCAACTATAGACCCATTAGCTAACTGATGTAATTCCTCCAATCAATCAGTTTGGAATATTGAGCCTCTAATGCCGAATCCAAGTACTAAACATTCTGCTACATTTTTTAAAATGCAAAAATACCGGTTTATTTTACAATTATTATAGTGGTGTTTGATTGATGCATTGTGCTGAGTTGCTCCAAAGCCATTGTGAAGGAGCCAATGGATGATTCAGAAGTCTCAATTGAGCTAGTTTCAAGCCAATTAAAGCGCTTGAGCGCGTGTAAACATAACAATAGCACATATATTTGTCTCGCAAACGTTGGCTGTGGTCAGAAGAGTAAAGATGGTTTGCTGATAAACAGATCAAGGGGCGAGAAAAGTGCTTATCGCTGTCTTGGTATAGGGTGACCGTATGTCTGGATGAACAAGGTCAAAGTGAAAGAAATTCACCTTCCTAACATTTCGCAAATATTCATTTTATTGTCTTCAAACAATACTATATCATGTGAATTAGCTTGTGGTACATATAGCACGTGCGTGCATGATTTATCGCAAACGTGGCGTTGGCGTCGTCAATCATCCATAACTTTTTTTTATTTCCAACATTAGACCACAGGTGGACACTGGTGTATAATGCGAGTTAACAACAAGGTTTTGTCTCATGACCGATTGCGCCCCTTAAGGCTTTTTAAAATTAATAAGTAGTAATCATTTTCGTGAAAGACGGTCACGGTAACGCTGTTCAAACATAATATAATGGACAAAGAAAGACGAAAATAAACCCCTAGGAGCTACATGTTATGCCCTCGCTTTCCGATTCACTCATCTACAACGATTTCCGCTCGAACATGATTGTGAACGCAAAAAAGATATACAAGGCTTAAACTAAATTTCAGTTTGTTTCCACGCAGTTACGCGACCGTTTGATTACTACGAGTGCGAGTTAAAACTTCTGGATGTAATCTAGCAAAAGAATCCTTGTCGTAACCGATGCGATACCCGTAATCAGTGGTGTAGTGGGGCGTAGGCGCACGTAGGCGCACGTTGGTGCACGTTGGTGCAGCCACCCACCTTTTATCACCTACGCACCGCACGTGACGTTGTAGCGCGAATTCAATGAACTTTAAAAATTCAGTGCTCAAGGTGATACGGTGGGCACCGGGAGCCTACTTACCTCTAATTTTACCACTACAGCACTGCGGCGTAATTAGCTTGCACTTTATCGATTGTGAAATGCAAAGTATTTTCTGCGAAATCAGACTTTTGTTTTTGTTACTTGAGCATAGGCCTATACAAGCATTTTTGTATAAAACAGTTCACCTATTGACCAGTCTACTCGTAGCAACCTACCTAACAATTAAACCTAGCTATCCTCCCAAATCTCCGTAACTACCTTCTCCAATCCTACATTTCTACTTACCCGGGTACTCACGTAGTTGAGGGCTTAGAATTTTCCTCGTTTAAGGGTATTTCCTCCTTTCTTGTTTCGATTTCCCCTTATTTGATTTCCAGTTTCTTCCTTTGTCGCCTCTTTTTATCATTGTTTTAACTTTATTCATACAAAAACGTTTATTTCGCTTGAATTTTACAACAAAAAATATTTCTATTACACGAACCTATTTATTTGTGGAACCTGGAAAATTTTCCTCATTTTTTCATGGGCTATAACAAGTTCTGCTAGTTACCTGGCAACCCACACACCTACAACCTTGGTATAGCACATGAGCAAAAGTACTACGCTTTATGTGCATGTGATGTTCGGAAGTGTGGTCATCGCTCGAGGACAGGGAAAGAGGTTGGAAAAGGTGACGCTTTATGACGGGGAGGGGGAGTTAGACTCATGGTAACGTCATCATTGTGGTTCATTAGAATATCTTCATCACATTACGATTTGATAGTTGAAACTGCCTACTTGGCATTGCAGAATACAACTGCGGCAAATGGAATTGACAATTATAGAGACACATTAGTTTGTCATTAGAATCATAAAGTCGGGATCTCCAATGAAATGTCGGTTCTTCCAAAAACCGGGTTGATTGTGATGACGTAATTAGAGGCTGGGCAAGGTGGGTGTTTATATCATGATGACTGAGGGGGCAAAATTTTGTAGACGTAATATGTGAACACTACATTGGTGATTTGGCGGAAATTCTATGAAACTGACAGCTGTCATATTTTCCGCTTGTGCTAAGGATGTCTAGCACGTTGATAACAAACAATTACACAACTAAAAATGGAAAGCTGANGACACTGCTTGCGCTAAGGGATAATCCTATGGCGTTATACTGTGGGTGTGATTTTAAAGCACTTTAAGTCAAAAATTTTTGAGATGGTTAAATGGAGTAGATGGTTGCAAACAACATGCCCAAGTGGCCGTCATCCCCTCCTGTAGTCTCATTTTTTGTAAACATCAATTACTTAGGTAGCTGCAATGATAATTAAATTAAAGTGCCTAAGTGGCCATCGTCGCCGTCGAAATTTGTAAGCCACTGTCCATTTCGTCAAACATCGATTACCTTAAGTGTAAATCGATTGACTATGGTTTGAGCATCTGATTTAAAAAAAATAAATTCAATCACTGCACTGGTATATCAGCTGATTTATTTTCAGTTGCATCAACTGATCTAATTATTAGTCGATCAACATTATTAGGCTACAGGTCAGACGGCATGTAAATTTGTTAGGCTGGTGGTGGATCAGTTCCTGATAAGTCCGTCTGAAAAAGTTGCATGCCAAATCACTCATAGTTGAATGTTAAATCAGTGTTAACAGTTCGGGTTTTTTTCAGTTGGACTTGTATCGCAAGCAACAGCTCAGTCCAGAGCCCTCATGCTAATGAAATTCAAAGATAAAGACCTTGTGTCTTAGAAACCAAGTACCACAGATCATCATGCTATAAAAATAGAAAGACAACGATTGTGAAGAGTGACGAATTCACAGTTTTCAGAGAATCTGGTGTTTTTCTACAGTTTTGTTTGGAGTTCATTGAATCGAAGCTTCTAACACAAGGAGATGTCATTTGCCTTTCAAAACTAAAGCAAGACTTTGAAGCTTGGCTCTTGTCCATTAACCAACTATAGACCCCTTAGCTAACTGATGTAATTCCTCCAATCAATCAGTTTGGAATATTGAGCCTCTAATGCCGCATCCAAGTACTGAACATTCTGCTACATTTTTTAAAATGCAAAAATACCGGTTTATTTTACAATTATAGTGGTGTTTGATTGATGCATTGTGCTGAGTTGCTCCAAAGCCATTGTGAAGGAGCCAATGGATGGTTCGGAAGTCTCAATTGAGCTAGTTTCAAGCCAATTAGAGCGCATGAGCGCGTGTAAACATAACAGTAGTACATATATTTGTCTCGCAAACGTTGGCTGTGGTCAGAAGAGTAAAGATGGTTTGCTGATAAACAGATCAAGGGCAATGAAAAAAGGGGCGAGAAAAGTGCTTATCGCTGTCTTGGTATAGGGTGACCGTATGTCTGGATGAACAAGGTCAAAGTGAAAGAAATTCACCTTCCTAACATTTCGCAAATATTCATTTTATTGTCTTCAAACAATAGTATATCATGTGAATTAGCTTGTGGTACATATAGCACGTGCGTGCATGGTTTATCGCAAACGTGGCGTTGGCGTCGTCAATCATTCATAACTTTTTTTTTATTTCCAACATTAGACCACAGGTGGACACTAGTGTATAATGCGAGTTAACAACAACGTTTTGTCTCTTGACCGATTGCGCCCCTTAAGGCTTTTTAAAATTAATAAGTAGTAATCATTTTCGTGAAAGACGGTCACGGTTACGCTGTTCAAACATAATATAATGGACAAAGAAAGACGAAAATAAACCCCTAGGAGCTACATGTTATGCCCTCGCTTTCCGATTCACTCATCTACAACGATTTCCGCTCGAACATGATTGTGAACGCAAAAAGATATACAAGGCTTAAACTAAATTTCAGTTTGTTTCCATGCAGTTACGCGACCGTTTGATTACCACGAGTGCGAGTAAAAACTTCTGGATGTAATCTAGCAAAAGAATCCTTGTCGTAACCGATGCGATACCCGTAATCAGTGGTGTAATGGGGCGTAGGCGCACGTTGGCGCACGTTGGCGCACGTTGGCGCAGCCACCCACCTTTTATCACCTACGCACCGTACGTGACGTTGTAGCGCGAATTCAATGAACTTTAAAAATTCAGTGCTCAAGGTGATACGGTGGGCACCGGGAGCCTACTTACCTCTAATTTTATTACTACAGCACTGCGGCGTACATGTAATTAGCTTGCACTGTATCGATTGTGAAATGCAAAGTATTTTTCTGCGAAATACTTTTGTTTTTGTAACTTGAGCATAGACCTATACATGCATTTTTGTATAAAACAGTTCACGTATTAACCAGTCTACTCGTAGCCACCTACCTAACAATTAAACCTAGCTACATGTATCCATCCATCCATTTACCCACCCAACTGCATGTACTCACTCACGCACCCAGCTACCTCTCAAATCTCCGTAACTACCTTCTCCAACCCTACATTTCTACCTACCCGGGTATTCACGTAGTTGAGGGCTTAGAATTTTCCTCGTTTAAGGGTATTTCCTCCTTTTTTGTTTCGATTTTCCCTTATTTGATTTCCAGTTTCTTGCTTTTTCGTCTCTTTTTATCATTGTTTTAACTTTATTCATGCAAAAACGTTTATTTCGCTTGAATTTTACAATAAAAAATATTTCTATCACACGATCCTATTTATTTGTGGAACCTGGAAAATTTTCCTCATTTTGTCATGGGCTATAACAAGCTCTGCTAGTTACCTGGCAACCCACGCACCTACAACCTTGGTATAGCAGATGAGGTGATAGTAGAGTGAGGAAAGGCAAAAGTACTACGCTTTATGTGCATGTGATGTTCGGGAGTGTGGTCATCGCTCGAGGACAGGGAAAGAGGTTGGAAAAGGTGACGCTTTATGACGGGGAGGGGGAGTTAGACTCATGGTAACGTCATCATTGTGGTTCATTAGAATATCTTCATCACATTACGATTTGATAGTTGAAACTGCCTACTTGGCTTTGCAGAATACAACTGCGGCAAATGGAATTGACAGTTATAGAGACACATTAGTTTGACATTAGAATCATAAAGTCGGGATCTCCAATGAAATGTCGGTTCTTCCAAAAACCGGGTTGATTGTGATGACGTAATTAGAGGCTGGGCAAGGTGGGTGTTTATATCATGATGACTGAGGGGGCAAAATTTGGTAGACGTAATATGTGAACACTACATTGGTGATTTGGCGGAAATTCTATGAAACTGACAGCTGTCATATTTTCCGCTTGTGCTAAGGATGTCTAGCACGTTGATAACAAACAATTACACAACTAAAAATGGAAAGCTGAGCTGAAAGAAGAAGACATAATGCACCTTTCATATAACCAAGACATTCATATTACTTGGAATTCGCTTCCAAAAACATGCTGAAGATTCTAAAACACTTAGCTTGAAACTGGACCGGGTGTTGAATTTGGGATCGGTTACCAAAAAGCCTTTCTTAACACGGTGCAATTAATTAGGCATGTCTGTTTTCACAAATTTAATGACCATGATGTCAACACCTAGGAAGCTAAATGACATACAGAAATCATTCGATGACTTAACACTTTCTTCTGCTTGTATGTCATTATCTTGAGTTACTGATGCCACACGAATGCTACATGTATTTTGGGAAGTCACTTCTGCCGCGTTTACTGAGATGCTGAATTTTGTGACAAGATAGACAGTAAGTTTGAGAATCCGGACAGACGCATACGATCACAATGGGCTAACAGAGCTTAATCACAAATCACGTCATTGGCCCACAAACTCCTTGTATTCAATGAACATTTGGCGCTTCATAGGCGTCAGCGTTGCTCGGCTAAATAACGCGAAAATATACCGTTTTTCTACAGTAATTGAAAGATTTGTTACTGAAGAAGTCATTTCTTGCTTGTTGACTAACTATGGGACATTTAAGAATCGGGTTTGTGAGATTTTCTTTTAAAAAAATGGCCGATCAATGCTGGATAACCGGTGGGCGGAGGTTATCGGCAATATTCTTAAGATTTGCAATCGCCGATTCGTGAAACGACTTCTATTGATATCCTTGCTCCAATCAAAAATCCGTCCACAGATTTTAAAGTATACGCAAAATGTCAGGAAAAAAATAAAATCCTCGCGTGCTACCGAAGACAGGAATAGGGCCAGATCTACTGGGCAGTTGGGTCACTGTGGTATTGCCCAAGCCACTGGCGGTGGTAGTTCTTCCACCTGCCTTCAAATTTCAATGTACAACGAATGACTCATCGAACGAAACATGCATGTATTCGCAATGAGTTGTAACACAGACCAGGATTCTGAAGACAATTTTGTTAATGTAGTTTTAACATATCCATGAAATTCTGTTGAGTTTTACTAGCGCTTCTCTCTCCCGGCTGCCAGTTTGAGCAAAGAACTCTTGTCCGTCTAGAATGCCAACTGCTTTCAGCCGCTGAGGTTACGCCGCGCATGCGTGAAAGTTGATTGCATTCGTTGGACTGAGACCACAGTCCCAGTGGCTGGTCATGACCTTTTCCATATGATTGACCTGGTTTAATCAAAGCCTTTGTTTGCGCAATTGTCGCTGCACCTGAAATTAGGCATTACTGACAGAAAGTGCACTCTTATTATATGGGGTTTCTCAGTGGAGAAATTCAACGAATGTCTTCTTTCCTTGCCGTGAAAAAATCGAGATGCTAGAAATGATCAAAAATTCCGATTTTGGCCACTTTAAGGGGTGGATCCAGGATTTTTAGTTATGGGGGAAGGGCAGGGTATTAGCCAGGATTTTGCCAGTCAGACATTCGCTCCCCCAAACTGCCAAATGCAATTTGGGAGACTTTTAGGGGGGCCACCACAGTTAACCAGTCATCATTGCTTCGAAGAAAATCGCATACCAGTATTTTTCATGTATTTTTTAAATATTTATTAAGTGTTAGAATTAGGAGTATTCCGTCACTGCTATTTTCATCAATTTTACTCCCGGACATTTTAAAAATTCATGAAAACTGATAACGAAGCTTGTAAATACGAAACTTGGTACAATATATATCAAGAAATGTCTGAAATTTGTACGTTTTAAAGGAGAATAACACCCAAAAAACAACCTATTTTGTATCAATTTAGATCGAGTAGTTCCACCCGATAACAGCAACTAGTACAGTTCCTTTACCTGACACCTGACGGCAGACGGAGGTGACAAAATTAACCAATGACGTCAGAGGTTCGAATGCGGTCTGCTCAGCAGTTTACAACACGCTTACTGGTGTCAGCTTATCGCTTGAATTCCTCATTTTACACCAATTAATTATCAAAATACACCAAGTTCTTGAACAAAGGGGTTGTTTTATTTCGCTGTTACGAATTTATAGGTATTTGGACACACCGTAGCCTACAAAGTTCGGCAGGCCAATTTACCAAGGTCCGTAGCTGGAGTTTGGGGTCTGTTGGGAGATAAATTTGGAATATTCTTCCGTGATATACAGACAGGATAACCTAGATCTGTGTTGTTTAGACTTGTGATTTTTTGAGTTCTAAACACACAAAACGCTTGTTATCCCGGCCAGTGGCTCGGAACCCGATCAGGCCTGTCGAGGCCGGACTGAATACATCACGAACATAAACCAGCCAAAGTTGTAAACTGAACTTCCAATCAAGAAAATACTATACTAGTCAGCCAAAGAAGTAATGTGCACGTGATTATGTTGGTGAATTAGCCACGAAACTTCAAATCTACTTACTCGTCGGGGGCCGCAATTTACGTTCCTTTTGGCCACAGAACCGTTAGGGCAGAAGTTGTACATTGACAATCACTATTTTAATAATGTATAGGTAAATAAAGATTCCCCTAACACCTGACTGTGGGATAGAAAATCACAATACTTTCTGTCAGCAAACACTGAATTAGCATGAGCTCACACAGTCATTTAGTTTTATTGTACATAAAGCCGGTAACGCAGTGATTTATTCATTGCTGGCTTCTCTCATTTGCACTCACGAACACTCCAAAGACATTAAAAATTGCATCTAATGAGACAGACTTTGTTTCAGTTTATATAAGTATTTAGGTTAGGATGAGAATAATTCATTTTGAAACAGAAAACTCACTAATAAACGTCAAAAGGGCAACTAGCAATCCCGACTTAGACGAGAGCTCATCCGACAAAGACTTCACAGGTGGATCGTTAACTTTCACAGGCTATCAGTTCGAACCGGAGTACAGTGATGAAGAAATACTAGAGAGGCATCGTGAACAAGCTCAGGCAACGGAACGTATGGATAGTTATTTGGTAAGCCGACATTCGTCAGACTCAGTGTCGACGACTGCAGGCCACAGACACGGAGATGTTTCACGGCCTCATACTTGCTATCTACAGCGTACTTTTCATTCTTCACTACCGTGAGCCACTTCCTAAGCATTTCGGACTCTTGAGGAAGTCGAAAAAATAACGATATACCCGCTTTCCTCGCACCTGCATAGATCCGGCAAGCGGGAACAATGCACCGCCTCATAGCGGCATTCACTCTACAAATGAACCTCTGACGTCGCTGCGTCGTTTCTCACCTTCCTCACAGGTTATCGCGACCCCTCTCGGCAAGGTAAGGTCGACCGTATGCTAGGCGATGTAGATATAGACCGATTAAGACGGTAAAAAGACTAATTAAATCGCCGGGGTGGCATTCTCTTTAAAATCTCTACAGGGCTATAAAAACAACTAGAATTTATCACGACCGTACCTATTAAGGACCAAAATTCAACACTCCATGACCGGAAATCTATGCTGGCAGGGAACAGGAGATTTATCACGCCTCAGATAGTCTATCTGAGATCACGCCAAGACATAGAAATTTCATGATAGGTAACAACGTGACTATTTCATATTCGGCAATGTTAATTGTTGTCATGATAGCAGTTTTCCGTTCAATGACTTTACCAGAAGTAGAAGGTTGTGAGCGTTTGATAACATCTAGCTTCTTTGTTAACAGCCAAGCAAAGTCTTTTGTCTGGTATGACAACAGGCAGGCAACGTGTGAACGAAGTCAAACCCAGAGCGAATTGGTACATCCGGAAAGAATAGATTGTCCTAACTTCGGTTGTAGTTCGTCGATTTTAGCAATTCAAAAACTAAACATGATCACCATTTGACGAGGGTTTCAGAAATGCTATTGGTTTATGTTCGAATTTGTTATAACTTAACTTTTATTTTTAGCAGCACAGCCCAGTCAGGTTAGATATGATCTTACTATTAGAGCAATTATCGAACAAAAGAGAGCTGGCCCTCCAACTACAAATGCCAGAATGGAGTAAATCAATCGTGTTAAGCTATTGGCTACAGGTGTGTTCTTCCGGAATTTCAGAATATTTTTGTTGATACATTAGGGTATTGTGCGAGAGTCTGGAAAAGCTTTACCTTCTGCTCCAATTGCATTCCTCACAAGCAAAGAAAACATGAGCATTCGTCTGGGTGTCTCCACACGAACAATTAAAGAGGCGAAATATTATTAAAGTTATGTCTTAATTTCTCGGTGTTTAGGAATTGACCGCATCTTGATCTCTATGGGATTATTTCATGGTTGCGAGGAAGTTGGAATGATGTCAATGAGACTGGCAAGTCTTGAGTAGTGGTATACATTTTAAAGTTATTTTTGAGAGTGACGATTGAAGTGCTTTCTTTTATTTTGGATGGTAACGAATTCCAATTGTCAGTACAAGTTAATATCGTAGATCTCCTGAAGGCTTGGCTGAGGGAAGATGGAATAGTGTATAAAAATATTACTTTGCCGCAGTCCTGGGCCCGGTCTCCAATCTTTTTACTCGAAATGGAACTCGAAATTAGGTTTGGCATTTTCTGCTCTACTTTTGGGCGAACTCACGATAAGTGTCTATTATTCTATGCTCGAGTACACAATAACTTACGTAGATAATTCATTGCCCTTAGCTCACAGTTTGTAAACCCAATATTAAAGCAATAAGTTCGAGTTTGAACTCGAAATTTCGAGGTGTTACTAGTTTGTAACACGAATATATGGGTCATCAAGGGCAAACTTGAACTAGAAACTCCTATGTATAAACTATAATGTATTTGAGCACAATCTGATAACCAATTATCTTAAGTTTGCACAAAAGGAGCAGAAAATTGCCAAAAATAGTTTCGAGTTCGTTTCGAGTACAAAGATTAGAGACCAGGCCCTGGTCTCGTGTTAGTCTTTTGTAGGAGTCAAAGAGGATTTTGTTTGAATAATTGTTGGTTAAGACTTTGAATGTATACATGGACAGGTGGAGCTTACGACGGGTTGCTAGTTTGCTCCAGTTGAGACTATTTATAACCTTGATTGTGTTGGACCCTTTGTATGCCCCAGTTATGGCTAAAGCTGCCTGGTATTGTAGTCTTTCTAATTGAAGAAGTATGCCAGCGCCGATTGATAGATTATGTCACTGTAATCTAGACGTGGAAGTACAAAAGACTTGAACAGATTTTCAAGATGCATGGAGTTGAGACGATGCGAGACAATTGATTAATTTTTGTACTTTATGAACGAGTTCGCGAGTGAGGAGTAAATGTAAGCTTATGGTCTTGTAGCGAGCCAAGGTAATTGTGTGTGAACTTATTGAGAATAACTTCCCCATTGAGTGATAATTCCAGCGTTGGATTTGTTTGGAAATGAGTATTATTACACTTAGAAAATATAAGATCAACACTTTTTTCAGGTTGAAATTTCATCTTCCATTTGTAAGACCAGTCATAGAGTTTGTTTAGGTCAGTTTGCAATTGTAAGGAGTCATGGGGATTCTCTTCTACAGTGTCATCAGCATATAAGAATGTTTTAGAGTTTATTGTGTCTGAAAGATCATTGATGTACAGTAAAAAGAGTAAGGGGCCTAGTACGCTACCCTGTGGTACTCCAGCATTTCCGAAACCTGGCGTTGATGAGGGTGATAAGACACCCTCAATTCGGACTTTGTAAGTTCAACATTCCAGATATGATTTTTAAAGTAAGAGGAGAGTGCCTGAGAAACCATAAGATTGTAATTTATGTAGAAGCAGATCATGGGGAATGACATCAAAATCTGACGCAATGTCTAAGAATACGGATCTCACGTTGTATCCTTGCTCAAACTGGAGGTGGATTTCGTGTACAATTTCTGTAAGTTGGGACACAGTGCTGTTACTAGGCATGAATCCGAATTGGCGACATAAATGAGGTTTTGTGAAGAGAGGTGGTCAAACATGTTGAGAAATGATTTTTTTCTAAAATTTTGGATAAGGTGTTAAGTAGAGTTATGGGGCGATGCATGCTAATTCAGCGTTTGCTGACAGAAAGCTTCTGTGAAACAATAACTCGATTTTATATGTTAAGGGAATCTTTATTTAGACATGCATATATATTATTCGAATCATTGTCACTGTACAACTTTTGCCCTGACGGTTCTCTAGTGTGGAAGGGGAACCTGAATTCGGTGCCTCCGACGAGTTAGTAGATTTACGCTTTCGTGACTAATTCACCAATGAAAATAATTACGTGCTCAATATCTCTTTGGCTCACTAGTATACTTTTTTGTGACTGGAAGTTTAGTTTCCAACTTTGGCTGGTTTATGTTTGCGATGTCTTCAGTCCGACGGGCCTGATCGGATTCCGAGCCACTGGCCGGAATAACAAGTGTTTTGTGTGCTTAGAACTGAAAAAGTCGCAAGTCTAAAATTGCAACACACAGTTATGTACTCCTGTCTGTATTTCACGGAAGAATAAGTCGAATTTATCACCAAACAGACACCAAATTCCCGCGACCGACCTTGATAAATTGGCCTACTGAACTTTGTAGGATATAGTACGTTCAAATACCTATAAATCCGTAACAGTGAAAAAAAACAACACGTTTGTTACATCAAGTTTTGGTGATTTTGTGGCGTAAAACGATGAATTCAAGCGATTAGCTAATCGCTGAACAGACGGCGTTCGAACCTGTGACACCATTGATTAATTTCAACACCTTCGTCTGCAGTCAGGTGTCAGGTAAAAGAACTGTTGTTATGGAGTGGAGCTTCTAGATCTAAATTGATACAAAATAGGTTGTTTTTGGGTGGCACTCTCGTTTAAGAGTATTATATCAGATGTACTGGCGATAGTGCTGTTAAAGACATCCAACCTGGTTTAAACAAAGTTTGGCCCAGAGATCATGAGAATGTCAGTCTCAAGCTAAACCAATGGTGAGTGTTTTTACAATGACATCATAGTATGGTGTGTTTTAGCGCACCTTAATTTTTATAAGAAAAGTAACGAATAGATCACTTCTTTTGTGTGGATATAATCCATTTGTAGACGCAGTTGTTATTCCCATTTTTTACCTAAAATCTTAAATTCACGACTACCCCGGTGAAGAAATGAATGCTTTTTCACTCTATATCACAAAATTCAGGTTAAAATATGTCATTACATACCAGATTTTCGACAATTTCCACGCACCAAAAATTCAAGGCTCCATAAGGATATGCTTTCAATATGACGACTCTTCTTTTTCATAGTAGGCAAGCGCACTGGCCTAATTTCTGGACTCTACTCAAAACAGCTTCAAGGAACTACTGAATACCACTCGTGACAATCACTTCCCATTTAGTTCACAAAACTACCAACAAACCGACCCATTCATTTTCTTCATTTTAGGGTGCTACACAGGCATCTAGTGCGGTTTTAGACCGTACTTGCTATGGAATTCACTGTCATTAAAACTTTTTGCAACTCCGCCGTTTTTCGACCGAATTGCATAAGAGCCATCAGGTCTTGATGATTATGACAGAAGCAAAAGAAAATAATTTCATAAGTATTTATCATTTCGCATACATGACTGATTTAAAAGTATTTTTAATTCTAAAACCGAGGGGTTACCTAAATGCGGAAAATAACAACGTGTAATAGTACCGTAGAAAGAAAATGAACCAGCGAGGTTATATAAATGGCTAGTGAAGCCATTTAGGAAATAATTTCAAAGGTTTGTACCCTATTCATATAAAGGTCTTAGAATATGGATCCCTCACATTTACCCTGGGTAATTCATCCCAATTTTTACACCGTTATGTATTATAATTAATTGGACCTTTGGTGCCGTTTGATACAATTTCATTCTTCAGTAAAAATTCAGAATGCAGTGACATACGAAAATGGGATAAACTGCTCCACATATCCGAAATTTGCAGATAGCGGTTTTTTGATAAATCAAAAGTGGGCAAACATCTATCACGTAGCTTTAAAATGTACTATAGATAACTCATCACATTGGTGGCTGTGTAGGACTTTCCATTAAAGTTTAGAAATAAACTATTTCCTTCAGAAAGTAAAAGTAATGGACTTTGGAAAATAACAATATTCATAATATTCATAAAAAGAGACAGTGTTATTTTGAACACTTGTTGCATGGACGTCACGAAACAACCGGATTGAAAAGTGGTACTTCAGGATAAAATGCGAAACGTCTTGCTAGAAGCCAAAACGTAAGGGCGAAATGTTCACTGCAACACATAATTACGTATTGACAGCGTTTTTTATCGAGCGGAAAAATGCTCAACAGTGTATTTTGTTGCTTGTTGTGGTTGAATGGGAAATTGTAGGTGCTGCAAAAACAAGTGAAACGTCACAATTTCTTCTGTTTAGTCGGGCGGGAAAATATGGCTTTGTCGCGTGGGAAATTACAATAGTATAAAGTAATATGTCAAGTTGTCCGTGTGTGTGTCAAACAGCTGGACATTTAGAATGTGTTGAGATGGTGTAAAAAATTAAGAAGTGTTGTTGTCCGCCAAGAGCGGGGCAATTGGCACTGTACGCTGACAGCAACTTGAGGTACTTTCACAAGGTAAATTTTTCAATTTTTAAAATTTCATTTCACGGGTATAGGTAAACACTGCAGGTAACATTAGGCCTACTTCTCAGAAATCAAATTAACAAAAACGGCATCTGGGCAACAGGTAAACAACTGCACAAATGAATTATAGAAACAACTGAAAACAGTAATAACGTATGCACACTCACACACACACACACACACACACACACACACACANTTTTTTTGAAAGTTATGTAAACGCACCTGTTTCTAGGGCCTAAACTTTTCAATAAGGCCAGATGTCACTTCTTTCCGTAAAATGCAGTAACATGATTTTAGCACCTAAAAATGTCTTGTTGAAAACTCTCGGCATCCACCCAGGGCCACAGGTCGGTGCTTATAAAGAATGACCTGTGTAATTGTCGGGTTTGTGGACTACTTTTGCGGAGAAATCGCTGTTTGTAAAGAACCGTACTTCAAGAGTCTCGTTTGATGAACAATAATTATAACAAAATGAAAATGAGCCGATGAAATTAGGCGTGATTTGGTAACTACAACGCTCGATTAAAACTCATAGTGGATATGCATAGAACAGAAGGGATCGCTGAAGATAGTAAGCGCTCTTATAAGTGATAGTCTTAAGGGTAAAATGTATTATTGACCAGGTGAAAACGCCATGCTTGGTGACCGGTATTGGGCTACAGCCCGTTTAAACTACATGTGGTTGAAATGTGTAAATCGTGGATGAAATGCGTAAATCGTGTCCCAATGGAAAAACACGATTAAAATCATAGCAGAAAAATAACGTGATTGCTTAGCTTCCTGTGATTGAAACGGCAAAAATGCAAAACAATTTGCTTGAAAAAATATAGTGGGTTATTGTCAGAATATATATTGATTAAGTAATTTGTACGAATAGATCTATTTTAAGTTGTCCAAAATTTGTGTAGTGTGTACTTTTAAATCATGGAGTCAAACTTGTTGACATTTATTTTAGCGTCAAAGTCTATTTTGGTTCTGGGGTCAAAGCACTCTAGAGATTCTAGAAATTTCTGAGAGAAAATCGCAACAGCCAATTATATGATTAGATAAGATCATGTGATTTTTATTAGCCAATCGCTAAATAAGTAGATTATTGCAACTTTGGTTGAAATTAAGAGGATATTCAGATGCGCTATAGCAGTTGAAGCTAAAAGACTTGCTACAGTGTATAGAGGAAATTGTACAACAGAGCCATCTCGTGGAAAACTCTAAGGACGGAGGATCTTGGCAAGGGCAAGGGTTAACGAACAGGAAGTACCTAGGAGCTTGTCACTCGCATCGTGGGTAGTAAGATACTGCCTGAAGTGTTGCGTCACCAGAGACTGTGACCAGCAAGTACACTGTAGCAATACATTGTGTGTAGTTAGAAGATTCACCAACAGGACTGTCATTCAACAAGTGGAGAGTCCTTCAGCTTGGATAGCAGATAAGACATTTAATTATTTTGGTTGATTGAGTGCATGTGTGCACCCAGCCTAAAATATAGGGGTGCTCGAATATTTCGATATGCGTACCTTTCACTTAAAAAATCAGCGAGGACTAAAAAACCGGGCCGCTGGGTTCAGGCCCACAAATTGTGCATCCGCGCCGACTTCCTGTGGAATTTTGTGGACTTTTGTCTCGTTTACTCTGACGTTTTGTTTCACTGAGGCGGACCTTTTTGCCCAATTCGCCAAATGGGGGGGCGCGTTCGATGGCCCCACCCCTCCCCCCTCCAAAAATGCGGCCCTCAAACCGAAAACGTTTCTGCAGCCTTGTTTGAGGTCTGACGATAATAAAAAGGCAAGTCGGACGTCTGCATGACGCACGTTCACATGAAAAATTTTCTCAGGCGGACGTGTGAACGCCGTGGACGGAGAATGTTTCTTCGAAGTTAGCTACATTGTCACGATTTTCTTGATAGCAAAGACTGAATGGCAGTTAATAATACTGAGGTCAAGGGAATCGTTTTGGTCTGTGGTTCAGTGCTAGAAAGCAGCAAATCTTTTCAAATTCTTTTATTTTGTTACATTGCGACAACTATCAACATACATGTACACATATCCACTTATGCTCATAAAATCGGTTGTCATAACAATCCTCATTGCGATAGACCTTTAAATCCGTTACCAACAACACCGAAAACCATCAACGACTCAAGAAAGCGTTCTGAGTTTATTGGAGTTGACCAACTCTAAAGTTGCGAATTCGAAAATGGTCATGTACGCATTGCATTCAGTTGAAATGCGACCTCATTCGGAGACAATTCAAGATTGGATGTGGGTGGTAATGTTTTTCAGTAAACTCCAAAGAGTTTAGGTTACGAATTCACCATTGACTCTTAAACAGCGGCAAAATGCCCATGTGTTTATCAGATGCATATATTATCAAGTGAAATTACGTTTCAAGTAATTTTAAAAATGTCTAATGTTTAAAATTTGAAATGAACTAATCTTGTTGGGCCTATGCCTTAAAACTAAGAGTGATAATAGCCTATAACACGGAACATTAGATAATACTCTTTTAGCATTCTGAGAACATGAAATTCGATTATACCACGAATAAGCCCAATAATGGACATTGACTGTATCAAAGTAGGTCGAGACTCCTTCGAAAATTCAGTGGAACGAGCTGGAACCGACGCGGGAAATTGGCAAGTTAGGTAAAAAAATCCCCAGAACACTGTCTATGGGTTTGGCTTATTCGGATTGTAGGCAACGTTTGTTCAGTTTGCAGTCAGTTTTATTTCTGTGTGCCGAACTTTCGAGAACGTACATTGTATATTGAAAATTCCTCAGCGAGACTGATGGCATGGTTGTGTCAATCTTTCTGGATGCAAGATCACTCAAAGAATACTCAAAATCATTTGTTGTTAGATCTCTGTGGCAGCACTTTAAATTGTTCGGCGCACTGAAGCATCACATTCCTTTACCCCATGTTGATGAGTCTTGTTTTTTCACGTTTGAAGGCAATACATTTTCGATAATTGGACACTACACGACACCAAAACAACAGAGTTAACTGTCTAGAATTTCAGTCTTCATTGCAGTCATTAATTAACTATTGGTTAGGAGTTACTTATCAATTGTTAAAACATGCTGGAAATTTAGCACTTGGTCTCCTACCGGCAATACTAACGAGTCGGGTGTTAGAGATTGACTGCAATACCTGGTTCTTAGATTCGGGAGTCAAAGGACACTGCTCTGATCACCGTCGCCGTCGCTTTCCATCTCCATACTGTTGTACAGTAGGAATCTTTCGGTAACAAGGTTGCTCTTCCATCTACACTACAACACGTATATTGATCCAGAAATATTTTGACACTGTCCCAATATTCTATTACGACGGATTGTGACAACCAATGATGGGGCTCGTATATGCAAATGGGGGAGATATATCCCATGTTTTTTATCGGTGGAGATGCGTAAAAAATGATTTCCAATGAAAAATCTAAGCGAGTTATCTAATCGTTATTTGTAACATAGTTTCACTTATCAGTGTCATCTTAACTCTTTACATTCACAGGACTCGCAAACAATGACAAGCTCGTACGCTGGACAGCTGAGTGCCTGTTAAACACACGCACTCATGAACGAAAGACGCAAGGGTGATCACGGAACAAATAGCGACAGGCCATCGAAGTGACCAGACGACAGGTAGATGTTACAAACCCGAACGTAGGAACTGCAGAGGCAGACGGGTCATTTCCACACTAGATCTGATCCCACGGACTATACGAGGAATGGGTTCTAGCCATAGACAAAATAGATTCATCGTTAAGCTATCATAGCTGCTCACCCGAAAACGGGTAATCTTGGTAACTGCAATAACTAGCGAGCCAAAACACTGTAATCACAGGAAATATGTAATACAGACCGATCCAAGGGTGATATCAAGTCGCATGGTCTTCAGGAGAACAACGCTCTCTGTGCTCACGGACAGACATAAAATACAGAATGATAGTGAACAACAGTTCCACCCAAAAAGAAGGCAAAAAGTACACCAATAGTCGCAAAGGCGACTTGATAATGATTGAAAATTGATGGAGATTTAGAAGAAAATTCGGTAAAAATGAGCGAAATAAAGTTTTTTATATGACTTCAGAGACCCCGAGGGAGCCATTTGTTGTTATCGTAAACAACACTAATGCGCGAATACGCAAAAAGAAATAGTTATTACAATCCCAAGCAAAAGAAATAAACTGTAATTCGGTAAATGTGAATCTTAAAATAATCGTTGTTAATGTGCGACTAATTTCGACTGAGTTTAAATCGGCTTGCAGACCACGAATCGTGAAGTACAATAACCCACTTTTTCATCACGCCTTTTGTATAGCATGCGCGGCGCATATACTTATCCAACGACTGTCAATTTGATAAGTTTATTTTACTGCTTAATTAAGATTGTCTGAAGTAAAGAGGAAATACATCTTTTGAAACGAAAGTTTACTTGATAGCATCCGTTACGCAAAATCTTCAAGATAGCGCCGGCGAAGAGTGCACGTTACTAGGGCTACACTGTAGTCACGGTTTGACGTTTTGTGTTGTGGGATAATGAGCTGTTGGTTTTTGCTGCCTTGTGTTTTTCTACACATCCCTTGAACATGTCGACCAGTATGGCTAAGGGCAGGATCCAAAACAATATTTCATTAACAATTTCCACAAGCTGGTGATTAATTTGAATTTGCGGAGCCACAAGTAAACCGTTTGCGCAAGCTCCTACAAAAGATATGGCGAATATTGGAAACATTCGTTTGAAGATGACAAGATTCTTGGCTCGAATACGTTCTCCTGCGCTCATGTCAAATGGCCGAACTGTTGTTTTTCTTTTATAAATCTTCATCGTGCAAATTATACATGCCAGTAAAGGCGGCACTAGTGCTGCAAGCATAGAGACAACACGGACTGAAGTAAAATGACAGGTGCAGACGATGGTGTCATCGTAGAAGTGCAGCAAACGGATAGACCCGATGCTCCTTATTACGTGGAGAAGTCGTCGAAAACCAACAACGAGAAGTCCGTAAATAGTTGGACAACTGAGCCACTTAATGATGTATCGGAGTCGGTTTCGATTTTCCTTAAAGACAAACGGGCGGTCCACGGCTAAGAAGAATTGGTAGCACAATACAGCAAATGAAGACAAGGTGATGATATTTGAACAAAACTTTAATTCGCATCCCATATTCAGGATCACATTTTCTGTTAAGTTAACTGCTGTGCTGTTCTCTACATCGAACTGGATGACTGTCTTGAGGATGACTGCAGAGTAGCGCAAGAACGTGGAAAGTATCCATTGAAGTAGGAGTGCTTGAACGACCTGCAGGCTTTCCTTAAGGTTCTTTGCTATCAAACAGAACAGAGAAATGTACAAAAACACGCCAATGGTCAGAAAAGCAATCTTCGTTGTTGTTAGGTTTAGAATGGTTACAGTATCCATGACGTTGGGACATAACAAAGCATTAGTTAAAACGGTATTCAACACGTCTGTCGCAAGTCGTTCATGCAACTTGGCTTTATACTGTTCAGTTGCGTAACAGTAGATATCGACATCTGAGGTTTCAACGAGTTGTTGCATCTAACGTGAATGTGACAAACTAGCAAACAGAATCCTTTCGCTAATTTTTTTTCTGCAAGACCGCGTCTTCATTTATGTCTTTCGTTGGACATGCAGGCGCGTCACTATAATTGCGAGTCATGGGTAACACAACACGAAAATATACAATCGTTTACGATCAGAGGCCAAGAGCATATGAAATTTCGATAACATATATCGTCCGGTTACCTATTTTCGTCAGGCTCCAAAGTTCGTCCGCCATCTTGTTTCGCGTGCAGCGCAACCACGCGGGACTTAGCGTTCCAATTTGGAGTGCTCGTCTTCACGTTAGGTACTAACCTCTCGGGAGAAACACGTATCAAAGCAATGAGACAAAAATCGGTGAGTTTACCGATTGTTTTTTAAAACCACTTAAAAATCAGTAGATTTTACTAATATACTTTTTTGTGCGTTTTCAGAAGATGTTTTCGAATTTAAATTTTCTTCCGACGGGACACAAAACATGATCCAGGGTTTGTTTATGCAATGTATCTGTTTGTCCCAGGCACTAGTAGGATCTAGAAGGCCAAAGGAAAAATCCGCAGACAAATGCGATACGCTGGGTTCTTAACATTTTTGCCTCACGTTCACCATTAAACTGCATTGAAATGTCCAATTGGCTTTTATTGGAAACCACAGTGCAGAGCTCAACATCAAAGCTTCAAATCGAGTTTATGTCAATAAAAACAGGCTGTTGCAATTTTCATTACTTCGTTGGCCTTTTTCTGCATGTTTCTCAGTTTTTACAAAAGGGGG